>CAUYLG010048288.1:0-21144 GCA_963573385.1 Cacajao melanocephalus | reverse complement strand
AATGCTTTTACACTGTTGGCGGGAGTGTAAATTAGTTCAACCATTGTGGAAGACAGTGTGGCAATTCCTCAAGGATCTGGAAAGAGAAATACCTTTTGACCCAGCAATCCCATTACTGGACATATACTCAAAGGATTATAAATCATTCTATTATAAGCAACTTCAGCAAAGTCTCAGGACACAAAATCAATGTGCAAAAGTCACAAGCATTCCTATCCACCAATAACAGACAAACAGAGAGCCAAATCATGAGTGAACTCCCATGCACACATATGTTCATTGCTGCACTGTTTACAATAGCAAAGACCTGGAACCAACCCAAATGCCCAGCAAGGATAGACTGGATAAAGAAAATATGGCACATATACACCATGGAATACCATGCAGCCATAAAAAAGGATGAGCTCATATCCTTTGCAGGGACATGGATGAATCTGGAAACCATCATTCTCAGCAAACTGACACAAGGACAGAATAGCAAACACTGCATGTTCTCACTCATAAGTGGGTGTTGAACAATAAGAACACGTGGACACAGGGAGGGTAACATCACACACTGGGGTCTGTTGGGAGTTGGGGGGCTTGGGGAGGGATAGCAAGGGGTGGAGAGATTGGGGAGGGATAACATTGGGAGAAATACCCAATATAGATGATGGGGGGATGGAGGCAGCAAATCACCATGGCATGGTATACCTATGTAACAATCCTGCAAGATTTGCACATTTATCATGGAACTTAAAGTACAATTTAAAAGAAAAAGAAGATGTCAATTATACCACTCAACCCTAAGGATGTCGAGTGTAGGGTAATAAACATGAATACTCAGTTCCAAGAGTTACAAAGGAAAAAGTTCTCCAGCGAAACCCAGAATGTAGTCAGTACAAAACAGGGCTTTGAGTCTGGGAGTTAGTTCACAGGGAAGGTCAATTAAGAGGACACCACGGAGAGGATGGGGAGTGTAGGAAAACAGATTACAAGAAAGAAAACAGCTCTATGAAAATAAGTGTGGAAAAATGAGATGCTCCAAAGTACTGTCATTAGCTGGCCTCCCATAACAGGTAATTTAAGGATGGCAGATTTTGTAGACAAATTTTCCAACTAAAATTGATCCAAGATGAAAACAACTCAGGTCTTCAAAAGGAGAATAAACTGTAGGATATTCATACAATGAAATATGACTCAGCAATAAAAGAAACAATCTTTTCATGCAACGACATGGAGAGGATTTAAACGCACTATGCTAAGAAGCTAAACACTAAAGGTTGTTTCCTTATAAACCTGTGATATTTAAAATAAAATAAAGTAAAACCATAGTAAAATAAAGTAAAACTACAGTTACAGAAAGCAGATTTACAATTGAGTCTTCATGTGGTGGGTAGGATTGACCGCAAGGGGACATAAGGAAATTTCTGCAAGGATGGAGATGTTTTAAGTCTCAATAGGTGTGAGTTGCATGTGTTTTGGCATCTGACAAATCGAATGAACTACATATCTAAGACCTATGCATCTCAATAGATATCAAGTATATATCAATTTTAAAAATAGCTTCGGGCAGGGTGCAGTGGCTCATGCTTGTACTCCCAGCACTTTGGGAGGCCAAAGTGGGCAGATCACAAGTTCAAGAGTTTGAGAGCAGTCTGGCCAGCACAGTGAAACCTCGTTTCTACTAAAAATACAAAAATTAGCTGGGCATGGTGGAAGGCGCCTGCAATCCCAGCTACTCAGAAGGCTAGGAGAATCTCTTGAACCTGGGAGGTGGAGGTAGCAGTGAGCTGAGATCAAGATCACACCATTGCACTCCAGCCTGGGCAACAGAGGAAGACTCCATCTTAGAAAAAAGCTCCAGAAGTACTTAATAATCTATTTTGATCTAGGTTATTTTGCTTTTAACGATTTGCTACCTCAGTAGTATGTTGAAAATTGGTGCATTGGGGGTTGATTGACAATTGCCCCCAAAATTGGAAACACCGACAGTCTACAGTGGTTGTGTACAACTCTGAGATTTACAGATGTGATACTGTGTGTTTGTTTGGTGGGTTTACATAGTGGATGCTCAACGAAAGTGAGTTGCAATAAATGGACTGTTCTTTGGCCACAAGACAACATGTGCTTTGTGTGATGCTCTCTTAGGGCAAAGATTTAACATTAACTTAGTGGCAATCCTTGGATTATACTGATAAGCGAATCAAGAGGGTTTGCTTTAAATATTGATACATGCTACTATCATTGTTTTTTTAGATCTGTGGAATTTTGAGGTTGACAAGATTAACATCTTTGCTCTCTGTTCTCTGTAATTTATAATTGTTCTGACAAGGGAATAGCATGCCAAGAGTTACAATTAAGTCTGAGTTTATTATTAGTTATTTCTTTTGTTACAGTATTTACTTTCTTAAACAGCCAACAAGTATATTTTTACCCTGATAGAGAAAATATGATTTTGCCTTTGCAACTAAACATAAGTTATCAAATTCATGTTTCCAGGAAAAAATGGCTATCTTGATAGTTGCCAAAATTGACCATATTGGGAAGCATAAACATTTTTATTTTGGTAGCTACATTACCTCACTGTTTTACTTATTTTACTGGAGAAAAATGAAAATCCTGTCTGTCAGTTAAAAGAAGCTAAGTAAGAAAAGGTTATTTTAAAGTAATAAAAATACATATCATAAGAAAAAATAGAGATTGAGAGGCATCCAGGAATATCAGAGCTTTCTTAACGTACATTAAAGCATGGTGGAAAGAAAGCTAGACTCTAGGTGGAGTTCTGTCACCTACTCTACCCATGCTTTTGAAAAACGACATAAACTCTATATACTTCACAGGATGCTGTCAGCACCAAACAAGGTAACATATCTAAAAGTCTCCTGTACCAAATTGTAGTTAATGTAATTATTTAGATAGTATGAAAACAAGTAGATAAATCAAGCACCAAAAGAATTTTGTTCTATTTATTTGTTTTCCTGATCAGGTTCTGTACTATGATCCACTTCATCATCTAACCTCCAACTGTTCTTGTTCACTTTATAATATGATTAAGTATGTTAGTTCAAAACCAGATCATTTTTTATATAAATAGAATAACTCAAATATTTTGTAATTTAAAAAGCTTGGACTGTAATATTTATTCTTTAATTCTAGCCGTTGGTACTGACATCCAAAAGAAAGGTAAGCATGTCATCAGTTTGGTTCCTCATTTATACCATAGCTAGCAAATGGCTGACTATGTAATAGAGATTTGAAGCTTAATGACATAACTTAATGGATAAACAAATGAGCAAATGAATGAATGGCGTGCAGAAGTTATGGCACATGGAGGCAATGAATACATTAGGTGATTAATAGGGATCATTAGGTTGTTTGAATTGCCCACCTCATACTTCATTATCTGGCTAACCTCCTACTTATTTTGAAGGCCCAATACAAAAATATCTTCCACTAGAAATCTTCGCCTATCCCAGGTAGAAAGGACTCACTTACTCAGAACTGTGTCTACACCACTGTAAGAGCACCTATCCCGCTGCGTGACGAATAGCACTGGCAGTCAGCCTCCATAGCCCTAGTCTTCCTGGGGCTGGGGCTGTGCTTTGAGAACACACAGACCCTGGGACAATGCTTGATACAGAAGGTCTTAATGAAAACTTAAAGAGTCAGTTTAATAAAAGACTCCTTTATATTTTCTTTGAATTCCTTTTTGAAGACAGAAAAAAACCTGTCAATCAAGTCATAAGCTCCATAGACTTGGCAGGGAGAAATAGTTAAACACGCGGTCTTAGTATAGCTGAAAAGCTGCCTCAACCTTTTTTATTTTCCTCCTACTTTTCAAACATTTGGGGCTGGCGTCACCCAAAAACAGTACAAACATCTTCATTTGTATAATAGGAAAATCCAGTTTGTGTTTTCATTCTGTAATTCTTGACTTACATTAAGATTATAAAGAAAGCCCATTCAATGGTTCTCCCTTTTCTTCCCAAAGCTACAAAGACTCCTAATTACCTTTTGGTCATTTTCCCCAAGGACATGGAGACTAGACTAAAAAAAAGTGAGCACCTCCTCTTTCCCTTAAAATATAAATTGTTTGAGGTCAGAGTTTTCTTGTCTGTTTTGTTCACCTTTCTTCCTCAGCACTTAGAACTATGCCTGGCCCAGAGCAGATACTGTTGTTTGAATGAATAAATATTTGATAAAAGCTGAAAGTTTTTCCCTTGTGCCTTGTGCGCACCAAATAATTTTAAAAAAATTAAAAAATTAAAAAAAAAAAGCTGAAAGTTTTCTCATTTGAAAAAAATCTTTGTGTTCCATTCTAAGTATTAAAATCATGCCTAAATGGAACTGCAGGAAATTAATTAACAGAAACCCTAAAAAGATAGGTATTAAATTTCTTGTCATATGCTTCACTGATTCTTCTTATGTCCATTTAAACTTGAAAATTCCTATCAAGAAGTTTGAATTGTCCTAAATAATCTCAAGAAAATGAAGACAGTATCTTTATCTTTATTGGTTTTACAATCCATGTACAACTTGATTAAGTTTGTTTAAAGAACTTTTCATTGAACAGGAAGGTTTAAGCATATTTCTTAATACTTCTCGTGTGTAGCTTAAGTGTTTATTTTTCTTGTAAACATATCAAATGCAACTATGCAGTGAATCCACGAATGATCTGAGTCCTCCCAGTTTACTTAGGCTTTCCACAGATTGTGTTTCCTCTAGCATTACATTCAAAGCAAAGTTGATCAATATAAAAGTCATCGACCTAGCTGTGTGGCTCTTGCACAAATTTATGGAAATGAATTCCAGGTGAAACTTTAAAACAAGCTGTTGTTATAACTAGAGATATTTAGTATAGAATCATCTATCCTGTTGTTGCCATACATTGCACAGAACTGCTAAGTTAATACATTGCAAAAATATCTGCAATGGCAAATTTAAAATTTCTAAACATTTGGAATATTCCAAATATACGAAAAGTTATCTAGGGAAAAAAAGTAATGTATATTCATATACCCACCACATAGCTATAGTCTGCCATATTTGCTTCAATTTTTTTAAAGGACTTAATCTTTACAAACAGAGCTGAAGCATTCTGTGAGCTGCACCCTCACATTTAACCCCCCTAACATCCCTTTCCTGGGGGCCCCCCTCCTGAATTTTGTGTATATCATTCTTACGCACATTTTCATTCTTTTACCAAATGATTTCTCTCTAAAGGATATAAAGCAACATTTTGCCTATTTCCTTAAGCTTTATATATATACATTTACATTACGCTCAGCACAGAATAAGGACCCAATAAATGTTACTCTATTTGATATGCCACATCCTTTATTTTCTCTTAACATTGCATTTGAGACTTAGCCAAGTTAATACATGTACTTCCAAATAATTTGCTTCCGCTGTATTCTTGGGCTCAGTTGTGTGAGTATGCCACAAAGCCAATCAAGTCTTTCCTATCTGAAAATGTTCTTTTCCTTTTTCCTTTTCTTTTCTTTTTTTTAGGGGGAGGGACACCAGGCTGCACTCACCCAGGCTGGAGTGCAATGACACTATCACAGCTCACCGCAGCCTCAAACTCCCAGGCTGAAGCAATTCTCCCACTTCAGCCACCCAGGTAGCTGGGAATACAGGTGACACCATGTCTGATTAATTTGTTTTTTAATTAATTAATTTTTTTTAGTAGAGATTAGGTCTTACTAGGTTGCCCAGACTGGTTTTGAACTCCTGAGCTCAAAGGATCCTCCTGTCTCAGCCTCCCGAATAGCTGGGATTACAGGTGTGAGCCATTGCACCAGGCTTGAAAATGCCCTTTTATTTCTCTCTTGCAGTGACCCCTGACACCCAGCGACCAACTAGAGGCTATACCTCTACTATCACCCCCTGCTGCTTGCCTACTGGTTTTATAAAGTACTGGGTTGGTGTAAAGTGATGTTTTTATCTTTTAATAGGAGAAAAATGTTAGTTCTATTCAATAAACATAATATTAGAGGTCTTAAAGTGATTGAGTATGCAGACTATGTAAATCAAATAAATAAATATATGAAAGAAGAAGTAAAAGAAAGACCTAATAAGCACATTTGTATTATATTATTTTTAATACAAATAACATCATAATTAAGTCTATTATGTTTCCTTGCTTGGACACCAGTGAGTTTTTCTTGAATCACACTTAATAGAATGGCTAGGTTGAAATATACATATTTTTACTTACTAGATATACAAAATTGCTCTGCAAATTGGTTTTAGCAATCTATTCAGACAACAGGGTCTAAGAATTTCCCCTTCTAAACATATTTGTCAACACGTTAAGAATTTAAAATGTTTTACCAGTCTGATAGGTGTGAAACATTATCTCAATGTTTTTATATAAATTTCAGCAATTTCTAGTAATGTTGAACACCTTGCTAATTTCTTGATTGGTCAATCCAATCTGGTCTCTTCTGGTCTTCTGGAAATTGCCTGCTTGAATCTTTTGTCTATGTTCCTATTAGTTATTGTCTTTTTCTGCGTTAATTTGTAGAAATTCTTCATACATTTGAATTACTGATCCTAGGGTGTTTATATATGTTGCAAATATCCGCCCCCAGTCAGTAACTTCACTACCTTTGTTTATAGTATTTTTGGTTGAACATGACTTTATAATTTGTCTTTTTTTTTTTTTTTTTTTTTTTTTGGAGATAGCCTCTCTGTCTGTCACCCAGATAGGGTGCAGTGATGTGATCATAGCTCAGTGCAGCCTCCAACTCCTGGGCCAAGCAATCCTTCCCTCTTCAATCTCTCGAGTAGCCAGGACTACAGATGTGTCAAACTGTTCCTGGCTAATTTTTAAATTTTTGGTAGAGACAGGGTCTCAGTAAAACATGACATTTTTAAAATTTAATGTAGATCAATATAGCAACTGTTTTATTCAAGTTCTGTAATTTTAGATCTCGTTTAAAAAAACCATTCTCGAGTCTGAGTTTGTAAAAAAGGTTATATATTTTATTTTTTAGAAATTAATATTTGCTTTATATAATTAGGTATTAACCTACATGTAACTGGTTTTTGTTTACTTGATATGCACAGAATTATTTATATGTTCTACACGCATAGCAAAAGGCCTCCAGATTATTTATTTAGCCATCTAGTTTTTAATCACTGATTTCTCATGCCATCTCTACTATGCATCCCATTTACATTTGCATGCAGACAGGCAAGGTATCTTTCTCCTGGATTAAAAAATCTAGAGCAAACAGATAGTAGGTTATTTTAGTCAGCTCGGGCTGCTATAACAAAATACTATAGACTGGGCAGCTTAAACAACAGACATTTATTTTTCACAGTTCTGGAAGGTTTGAAGTCCAAGAGGAAGGTGGCAGCAGACTGAGTGTCTGGTGAGTGTCTGCTTCCTGACTTGCAGATGGCTACCTCTGGCTGTGGCTGTGTCCTCACATAACTTTTCTAGGGTTTCTCATGGAGAGAAAGAAAGCTCCTCTTCCTCTAGTAAGGATACAGATCTCATTATGAAGATACCTCTCTCATGACTTCATCTAAACCTAATTATTCCCTAAAGGCCTCACCTCTAAGTCCCATCACATTAGGGTTTAGGGTTCCACTAGATAAATGGTGGGGAGAGACACAAACCTTCAGTCCATAGCATGGATATTTCATAATTATTCTTTGACTCACTGAAAGGTGATTTAAACTGATTCCCTGCAGCAGCCTATTATTCAGAGTCTTTTAATTCATCTCTTCCCTCCACGAAAATATTGCTAACCTTAGTTGTAGAGGAGTCACATCACTTGTGCATTTAGCTTACAATATTCCAAATATAGACATCTGGGGAGTCAAAAAGAGAAGAAACAGTATTAGTGTCTTGAGTGACTCTGCCTTCGCTTTCATGAAATGAATATAACCAGAAGGGTCATGAACAATGAACAAGGGGACATGAATTAGCTGTGCCTATAGTGGGTATGTTTCTGGGAACCTCTGTCAGTATGAGTATCTTGCAGTGTATTGAGTCTAGTTTAGAAATACAGTAGTCCATTCTTGTTGTAGTTTTGTTTTCCATGGCATCAGTTACTTGTGGTCATCTGCAGTCCAAAAATATTAAGGTATTTTGAGAGAGACCACATTCATATAACCTGTATTACAGTAGATTGTTCTAACTTATCTATTTTATTATTGTTGTTAATCTCTTATAGTGCCTAATTTAGAAATTAAAATTCATCATAGGTATGCACTCATAGGAAAAAACGTAGTACAGTATATAGAAAATCTGGTAAAATGTGTGGTTTCAGGCATCCGTTGGGGGTCTTGGAATCTATCCCTCCAAGAATAAGAGGTTACTACTGTAGCAGTATCTTTTTTTTTTTTTTTATGGAGTTTCACATTTGTTGCTCAGGCTGGAGTACAATGGCATGATCTCGGCTCACTGCAACCTCTGCCTCCCAGATTCAAGCAATTCTTCTGCCTCAGCCTCCCAAGTAGCTGGGATAACAGGCATGTGCTACCATACGCTACTAACTTTGTTTTTTAGTAAAGATGAGGTTTCACATGTTGGCCAGGCTGGCTCAAACTCCTGACTTCAGGTGATCCATCCGCCTTAGCCTCCCAAAGTGCTGGGATTTTAGGCGTGAGCCACCACGTCCCACCTACTGTACTATTATTAAATACTATTTTACTGCATAGGATTGCATACACAAATCTATTTATGATGCACTTTATGTCCAACTTAATGAATTTCTAAGGGCAATTTTACTAGACATGGTTTTGATCATAAGTACTGACTTTAAACCCTAATTTCTGAGTCAAACATGGCTCCCCTGTAATCAATGTGTCAATGGACCATCAAAATACTGCTTTATCTTGAATAAGAGGTACAGATTAAAAAACAGCTTTTAGTATTTACTCACAAGCAGTGGTGAATGGGGAGATGCAGAGGTCTGACATTAGACCAGCATGTCTTGGTTGCCAAGGTAAACACAGGCATGCCAGGACACTACAAACCTAGAAGCACTGTTTACCAGTGACATCTGGGCAATAGTTTGGCCTTTTCCTCCTGGATGAAAATATGACCTGTTGATACTGTGTTAATTTCAAGAACCATGAAGTACCTGCTATGAACGGAGTGTTCATATATCTCCCAAATTCATATGTTGAAAAACTAATCCCTGATGAAATAATACTCCCAATGTCTCTGGCAGGTAATTAGGTCATGTGGGTAGAAACCTCATGATGGAATTAATACATTTTTAAGGAGAGACGCACAAAACTTGCCTCCTCTCTCTCTCTCTGCCAAGTGAAGATACACTCTGTAAACAGGAAATGGATCTTTATCAAGAACTTGACCAAGATAGCACCCTGATCTTGGGCTTTCAGATGCCGAAACTGTGAAAATAAATTGAGTTGTTAAAGCCACCCAGTCTAGTATTCTGTTACGGTAACCTAAACTGACTAAGGTAGTGTGAACTATTTTACAGACACAGAAATGGACACATTAAATTTAAAAGAGTTTGACTCTATAAAGAAGTGAGTTTCTCAAAGCTAGAGAGAACTGCTTTGCACAGACAATGGCACTACGGAGTGAGCAATCCCTTTAAAAGCAGGCCACCATTCAAAGCTCTTCTAGCACTGGCTGCTGCTGCCAATTCTCTGTGTGGCCAACTCACTTTTGATATAATTTTGTTTTTTAGCTTATTATATCAGGAACTTAATCTAACTCAGCCAGGTGTCTGGTCTTATCCAGACAATCTATACCCTACCTGAAACACGTCATTGGATTATCTCTCCAATGGCAAGTATAATCAGAATACCTCTACTGATCATTTATTTATACCATAATGGTGTGTCTACTTGAGGAACTGACAGCAGAACTCATTCTTTAAAGCATAAGAAGAATGTCCTTGCAGACTTAATCATAAGATGTTAGCTCTCATAGACATCTAAGAGACTACCATGTCCTACAGAATGGATGACGATCTGAAAAACAGACACCGAGCAATCCAAGGTCATCCTTCTGAGAGGCAGAGCTGGTCTTGAACACAGATTTCTGTGCCACTGTTGGACCCACAAAGCCAAATGCCAAAAAGCAAACTGAAACCTATCAATGCAGCTATTTTCTTGCTTAAACAACTTAGTACCTCAAGACATAGAGACCTAAATCTTTATGTCCCTAAACGTTCAAATTGAAGGGCCCAAGAACAATGTTCTGAACTGTGATTACCCATATAACTCACTTGGAAATTGTTTTTAAGTGGACAATGGCCCTAATTTTAGTCCATTAATTGTGTTTTCTCAGAGTTAGTTACTGTCTCAGAGAGTACCAGATGTTATATGGACACTCAGGTCTCAACAGCATGGAAGTAGGATGTGCAATTTTTCTTGAATATTATGAAAATAATAGTGACAATAATAACACATATAACAATATAATATAATGGCTAACACATATTGAGTGCTTACATTTAGTATTAAAATTCTATCTAAGTACTGAACATGTATAAATGTATTTAATTCTCACAGTAAACCTATGTGGTAGGTATTATTTACCTCCTAGGGAACTGAAAAATAGAGGAGTTACACACTTTGTGGAGAAAGGATTTGAATCCAGGAATCCTTCCTTAGAATTCACACCCTTAGCCATTCTTTATAGAGATAGTCTTATACAAAAATTAGAGAGAAGGAATACAGACCTCTTTCTTATCTTTCTGAATGTAGAATTTTAATTGAGTAAAGAGGCAATTTGCTAACTGGATTGCTGGTACCATGAAAGAATTAATGATACTTCTCAGGTGGAAATTTTCTTAAGGGAGTAATTTACACTCTGGAAAGATGTGGCACAATATGTTAACAAGATGAGCAAGTTTTATCTATTGAAGTGTCAAGGGTGACATATTACTTAGCATATTCTCTACACCCTGCAGATAGCAGCATCTGTATACTATAGTCAAAATAAATAAGGCTTTGAGTGTATGGGGAAGATAATCACATATCACTTTACACACAAACATAAACTTGTCTGCTGTACCTGCTTGCCACAACTCAAGTTCTCAAAGATGATGAGTCATTTCCAAAGAGCATCTGCATCAGCCACTAGCTTTATTCTTTTAAGTACAGCTGTTTCCCTCTCAGATTTCAGAGATGCCACCACAGCTGACAGGACTCCTTTCAGGAAGGAAGCAATATATGCCCAAGTTCTCAAAAACTCCCATAAGAAGATGGTCCAACTAGTGTATAAAAAGGGGTAAGGTAGTTTCCATTTTCATTAAAGATGTCTGTTCTAAAACGCAATAATTGTTCCCATTTTGGTGAAAGGGTAGTCAATACATTGCTGAAGCCAATACAAATAGATACAGGGTCTTAGATATATGTCTCAGAAACTTCTCATTCCTAGGAATCAGTAGTTAGGAAATGATTCCCAATACAGGAAATGCTTGAAGCTCAAGGCCACATGACATGTAGTTGTGTGAAAGAAGAAACTTCTTTGCTGAACAAAAATGGAAAAGCTATTAAATAAATATAGAACATCGATGTGAAGGAATACTATGCAGTTACTAAATGACACACTTAAAAAGTGAAAATGGATTTTTGCAAATTTTTGTAGTCTTAGCTTTTTTAAAATTTATGTTTTATTTATAATTAGCACATAATTATCATACATGTTTCTGGGCTCTAGTATGATGTTTCAGTGAACGTACACGTTGTATAGTGAAAAAATCATTGTAGTCACTAAATCCGTCACTTTAAACATTCATCATTTCTTTGTGGTAATAACATTAAAAATCTTCTCTTCTAGATATCTTGAAATATACACGACATTGCTATTTGCTATAGTCACCCTATTCTGTAATTAAACACAAGCACTTATTCTTTCTGTACAACTTTAACTCTGTACAGTTGACCAACTTCTTTGGGTCCTCCCTCCCATCTACTCACCTCAGCCTCTGGTAACCATTATTCTACTCTCTATTTCTAAAACTTTTTTAGATCCTATATATGACTGAGAGCACGTAGTATTTGTCTTTCTACACTTGGCTTATTTCACTTAATGATCTCCAGGTGTATCCATGTTGTTGCAAATTACAGAATTTCATTGTATTTTATGCCTGAATAGTATTCCTCTGTGTGTGTGTGTGTGTGTGTGCGCGCGCTATCACATTGTTTTATGGCTGAGTAGCTTTCTACTGTGTGTGTGTGTGTGTGTGTGTGTGTGATATCTCTCTCTCTCTCTCTCTCTCTCTCTCTCTCTCTCTATATATATATATATATATATATATATATGTATATGTTTTCTTTATCTATTCATCTGTAGATGGACATTTACATTGATCCATATCTTGGATATTGTAAACAGTGCTGCAATAAACATGAAGTGCAGATATCTCTTTGACATACTGATTTCATTTCCTTTGAATATATACCCAGTACTGAGATTGCTTGATCATATGATAGCTCTATTTTTCAAAAAACTCTTTATATTGTTTTCTATAACGGCAGTACTAATTTACATTCTCACCAACAGTGCATAAGAATTCCCTTTTCTCTACCTCCTTGATAGCATTTGTTATTTTTTTTTTTGTCTTTTTGATAATAACCATTCTAACATGTATGGGGTGATATCCTTTCTGGTTTGATTTGCATTTCCCTGATGATCAGCAATGTTTTGCATTTTAAAATATATCTGTTGGCTGTTTGTGTCTCTTTTGATAGTTGCCTATTTAGGTCTTCTGCCCATTTTTAATCAAATTATTATTTTTTGGTCCTCATTTGTTTGAGTTTCTTCTATAGTCTGGATTTTAATCCGTTGTCATTGCATACTTTGAAAATATTTTCATCCATTTTGTAGGTTTTGTCTCCATTCTGTTGATCATTTCTTTTGCTGTGCAGAATCTTTTTAGTCTGATGTAATCTCATTTCTGATTTTTGCTTTTTGTTGCCTGTGCTTTGAGGTCTTATTTAAAAAATCCTTGTCCAGTTCAATTTCATGACTTATATGTTCTTCTATTTTCATAGTTTCAGGTCTTTCATGTAGGTCTTCAATTCACTTAGGATTATTTCTTGTATATGGTGGTAGGTGGAGATCTAGTTTCATTAGTTTGCATGTGGATATCCAATTTTCCCAACACAATTTATTAAAGAGACTGTCCTATTCCTAATGTGTGTTCTTGGGCACCTTTATAAAAAATCAGTTAGCTGTACATGCATGGATTTATTTTTGAGTTCTCTATTGTATTCCATTGGTCTAGGTGTCTGCTTTTGTGCTCGTACCATGCTGTCTTGTTTACTTTGTAGAATATTTTGATGTCAAGTACGGTGATGCCTCCAGCTTTGGTCATTCTGCTCAAGACTGCTTTGCCTATCCAGGGTCTTTTGCATTTTTCAAATAAATGATAAGTTCTTAAAATTTTTTTGTAGTAGACATTCTCATTTCCTCCCTACTTTCCTTTTATCCTTCTTCCCTTTTCTTCTCCATTTCCTCCCTCAAACATCAGAAAGATGTATTAGAGGAAGTTGAGTTTAAAATAAATGGTGAAAATAGTTTTCTGTGAATAAATTGGTCATTATTATTTCACCACAAAGATGTAAAAAGTGAGAATTAAAGATATTAAACAGCTTTGCCCAAGGAATACAGAACTACCAAGCCTGGGTGGTGCCATGCCATGCTTCTTCCTGCTTACCCACTGAATTTAATCCTCTGATTTCCTCTGATTCCTCAGTTGTAAAAGAATGATCTTTCTGATCTCTTCACATGCTGATGTAACTGAGTCCAGTCTGATACGATTTTCACATTCTCAGCACAAGTGTGTCAAGTAAGTTAAGAAGGTAATTGAATTATGTTAATGAAACTATCAGGTCTTTAATATGTATGCATAAGAAAAGTTTGAATTGAAATGAATTCTTTTAAATAAATGAGTAGATCTAAAAATATTTCCTTCAGTCATTTATTTATTCACTTGCCATGTATTTATTGAGCACCTTTGGTTTCTCAGACCTTGTGCTTGATACTTGGGATAGAAAAATCAGTAACATAGGTATTACTCTCAGGAAGTTCACTGTCGAGTGAAATCTCTCTCTCTCTCTCTCTCTCTTTCTCTTTCTCAGATACAGATACACACACACACACACACACACACACACACACACACATTAAAGCTATACACACGCTGTGGTAATTATACTGATAATGATGTACCAGGTATTAAGAGGCACACAAAATGTTAACACAACTATCCAGCCTGTGAAGAATTTCTGGAGACAAGAAGAGAATGTCTTGGTGAAATTACAGAATATAGTTATCTAAAAAGGGATAAGAAAGAATATTCCAAAGACAAGAACACTCTAAGTTTAAAGTGAAGAGTGGCCAGACATGAGTTTGGCTAGCTGGAGTAGACAATAGAGAAAGGTGTTCACCTGT
This sequence comes from Cacajao melanocephalus, assembly GCA_963573385.1. Classification (NCBI taxonomy): domain Eukaryota; kingdom Metazoa; phylum Chordata; class Mammalia; order Primates; family Pitheciidae; genus Cacajao; species Cacajao melanocephalus. The sequence continues at coordinate 6,758 of CAUYLG010048288.1, read as the reverse complement.
GAAAAAAAGTCAGACTTGAACCACTGGAGAAAACTGACAAAATCTTAAAGCAAATGCTTCTGTTTATCTTCACCTTTCATTTTCAACAGCTGCTGGAGCATTCTAATGGCTTTATAAGAGATAGCCATTAGTGGGCCAAGCCATGATCCAATAGACCAGTTTGTGTAAAAGATATGGAGAACCTGAATTAGGGCAGTGACAGCAGGGATAGAACAGAAAGGATAAACCCGAATAATAATTAGATTAATCTACATTAATCTGAAGGTATGGGCATTTCCAATATATACACACCCGCAGCTTTTGCATACAATTTTAGTGAGTTCAAAGTTCTCAGAGCTCATCCTAAGAGTCCATTAGTCCTCAATGAAGGATCCTTCATCTACAATAAGCAAAACTGTGATGGATGCCTGTGGAAATTAGTTGGAATTAATTTATAGTTGAAATTATTAAACTAGCATTGCTTTTAAGCACTTAGTAATTAAGACGGCCTACTCCTTAACCTGAGTAAAATTTTATTTTAGGCATGATTTCTTAGGAAATAAAAGTATTCTGCTTTTCCTCTTAAAAGTAAAAAAAGGATATTCATTATTTGATTTTTCCAATGTATATAAAAGCTTGCCATTCCTAAGGCACAAAACAAAACATATAACTGATGCATGAAAAAGCTAAATAAATTTGCACTAGGTCATCTATGTGGCAAATCTTAATATCTTGTTTAGTGGGGACTTCTTAAGTCCAAAACTATGACGATAGAACACTTAACAGAATTAAGTGGAGAAAAACATTTTAAACTTTAAGTCATAGGTGTCAACCCTACGAATGCACTTTTTAAATATCACACACAATGTAACTATTATATATTTTACTATGACAAAATTGAAACATATTTAAAATTATATTGATCAAACTTTGCATTCTTAAATAGCAATGATATAAAATTGAAATAAAGAAACTATGTGGATGGCCATATCATTTAGCAGATGTGTGGTTCAGGTATTCAGCACACTAGATGCCAATAAAAAGTGACTATGAAAACACTAAATGGCAGCACATGGTTACTTCAATTAATTTCAAATTTAATTATTTCCTCCTTGACTCTATCCACACAACCAAACCATGGCTAGGAGAAGGAGTGAATTAGCATAATTAATAAAAGAGGCTAAAATTATTAGCATTGTGAAAAGAAAAATAAGAAAATGGAAATTGACAATTTATAAATTGGGTATTTCATGAGTAACCCAAATTTACCCTATGAAATTTTTAATATAATTACACAAAATAGGAAGAACCTAAAAATCACCTAAAAATTACTCAGTAATAAAGTTATAATAAAGGATGTTCTATTTATTGACTTTGGTGAGGGTTACATGAGAGCGTTCGTTTTGAGATTATTTGTTGAATTACGTATACTTTTCTATACTTATATTAGCTTCCTAAAGACCTTTAGAATCTGAATACATAAAGAAAAGTAAATAGAGTTACAAGTGCTTTGCACAGTATAGATCTTATTTCAAGAATAAAATTTTGGGAGAGTTTATATCTAGCAAAGGCAAGAACTAAACTTCAAAAATGTATTCTTTGAAGTACAATTACAAAAAGAAGTTGTCCAAATGGGTATATGACAAACAACTACTATTTGGGGAACTTAATGGATGTGACTTTCCTGTGATCAATGGAACAGTCAATGCTTTCTAATAGAACTTTCCAAGATGTTGGAAATTTCCTTTATCTTCATTGTTCAGTATAGTAGCCACTAGCCACATGCAGCTACTGAGTATTTGAAATATGGCTCCTGTAATTAAAACATCGAGTTTTAATTTAATTTAAATTCATTTACATTTAGATAGTTCTATGTGGCTAGTGGCTACTGAATTAGACAGCTAGAGTAAGCAAACTGAAACTAAATGTTTACCTCTCATTTTCAAGCTAATGAAGTTGTACATACCAAAAAAATAAAATAAAATTACACTTTTCGTTTTCCAGGGTCCCCAGTCTGAGGTGTCTTGTTACTGCTGACAAGACCTGCATGACTGACCATTTGCTGCCTAAGAGATGAAAACTGACATTGCTTTGAAGTTCAAAATGACATTGCCAGTGAGCTTTACTTTAAAATGGAACAATTGCTTTCTAGTTAAAGGAGTTCTCAAAGGGTCTAAAGATTTGCTGTCATGAAAATACATGCTTTGCCACCACCACTTTTTCTTTTTCTTTTTCCAAGCAGTAACAGGCTGCCACTGTCAGAAAGTTGCTTAATTTTTCTTGAAAATATTGGAATACTAATTGCAGTGTTCCTATGCAAGACTCCCTAAAGCTAGAAATTTGCATGTTAATAGCTAACTGAATGCAAACTACAATTCTTCTAAATGCCTTCCATAATATTCACTGTTTGATTTTGTTTTCCTACTCTGACCTACATAGTTATATAGTAGTATGTAGTAGTTATGATAGTATATTGTAATGCCTACTTAATTTTCTGCCTTCCTCATCAAACTGTAAACACATGAGGGCAGGAGCTGTATCTTACTTACAGTAGACAGAGTTTATTAACATTTGCAGGTTAAAATGAATGAAATAAATACCAAACATCATTATGTTAACAAATATACAAAAGTGAAAGATGAAGGGCAGGTATTAATCTCATTTAAATTCACTTGATTACATGTATAAGTGCCAACATGCTTCTCTCTAGTGCCCACAGCACATGTCATTTTAAAGACCTCTTAATTTATACTGTAGAAGAATGTGATTATGTATAAGAACTCAAAAGGGAAGATTGGAAAACAAGAGAGAGCTAATAGATTGCAAGCCCAAGGCAAAAATATAAGAGCTGGAAATCAGAGTTACAAGAGGAACACTTTGTATGCTTGCGTGTTTAAATACTTTCATAGTACAGCAGGTGTCTACCAAACTTTCCTAAGGGAGCCAGATAATGAATAGTTTAGGCTCTGTGAGTCATAAGTTCTCCATTACATATTCCTCTTTTTTTTTTCCTAAAAAAAAAAAAAAACCTATACAAATGTAAAAAATATTGTTATATCACAGATTATTAAAACAGAAATAGGCTGTGATCTTGGTTTGGCTCACAGACCAGTCTGCCTACCCCTGACATACAAGGTTGACATTATTATTGTGAAAATTTTAGTGATTTGCTTTTTTTGGCCTCAAAGAAGAAAATTGGCATCTGAAGGTTTTGCATTCAAAATTCTACATTCGCCAAAAAAAAAACAATTGGCCAATTCAATTTTGAAGTCAATTGATGTTTTGGAAAATGTTGATTTTGAATTCAGATACTTCCACAACTATGACTCCATGCATTCCATGTTTAAACAGGAAAAAGAGAGAAGAAAAGGAAAACAGTCAAGAAAAATTATTCAGAGCAATATTGAACCCAGTAACAGATGTGTTTGCAGGTGGCACAGGAAACAAGTAATAAATAATCTTATTAATAAAGCCAGACATTTAATAACAACAGTAACCCACATTCCATAGAATGCTAAAATATCTCTAAATGTAAATTGTGTATAGAAAAGGATATCTTTCTATATGCACAAGGAGCCTCATTAAAGTGGAAGAATCCTTTTTTGTAGTCTCATCACTATTGCTAGCTATGAAAGATACTGTACCCCATGTCCAAATTTTCTTTTTCTTTTCATGTAGTTATTCTTCACATCATAAAAAGGAATACTTAAAAAGGAGAGAATGCACCTATTCTTTGCTTTGCCTGTAAAATCAGTACATACGCTGGGCGCCGTGGCTCATGTCTGCAATCCCAGTACTTTAATAGGCTGAGGCAGGTATGTCAGAGGTTCAAGACCAGCCTGGGCTGCGTGGTGAAACCCATCTCTACTAAAAATACAAAAAATTGATGTAGCATGGTGATGCACACTTGTAATCCCAGCTACTGGGAAGACTGAGGCAGGAGAACTACTTGAACCCGGCAGCAGAGGTTGCAGTGAGCCAAGATCCCACCACTGCACTCCAGCCTGGGCAACAGAGTGAGACTCCATCTCAAAAAAAATAGAAAAAACCAGTATGTGATTCTCCAAATAATGTATGATTACTAGATTTTTTAAAATGACATGTTATACCTTCTAAATACCACAAAAGATAATTCTTTTCTGGCTTATCACATGAATTATCCATTTACATGTTCATTGTAAAGGCATCATAAAGATTTAACATCAACTTACTAAAAGCACTTAAACGGAATATACTCATGGTTTCAATACCTCCAACCATATAAAGTATTTGATTATTTTAAGTACAGAATAGACAGTCTCCTAGAAAACCCAGGTTTCAAAAAACACTGTGAAGTGGTTTTAAAATAACCCCTTAATTTTGAGACAGGTAAATGTTTGGGGAGAAACAGTGTTACCCACTGAATTAAAAATAAAGTAGCCAACAAAAAATCAATCTTTTGTAAATATTTTTCCCCCTTAGCTCAAATTGCTAAAGCGGTTAAAGTAGGATATAATTTTTCTTTTTGATGAATGTTGTCCAGTTTGACAAGTAAATAAATGTTTAACTCTCTTTCTTCTTTTCTTGCTACGGAAACAAGAATAGAAAATAACTGCAGCACATTTATGACGTTCGTTTCTTTCTCTATGTGAAACATACAATGAGAACACTTTATAGATGAATTGTGCCTTCGATTGAATAGAGAATGGTGGACTAGCTTTGGTTTTATGGAATTGGGTAATTTGTCATAGTTTCTGCCCCTGGAAAAATGATAACCCAAAGGAAAACAAGTGGAAAAACTTTTAAAAATAGTGATACAATACACAGCTGATATTTTTGGTTCATAGAAGACTTTAAAATACATAATTTACAAAGCAAATTACTAAGTTATAAAAAATGTTATCATCATCAATAAACATCCACAGAGCTTTAGGTTTCAACACAAAGCACTCCTCTTACTTCAGGTGATATTATTTATGAAAAAAATCACTTGGAGGTGCTCCACAGTTATCACACTCTTTCCTAACCTTCAATTTCTTATTATTTACTATTATTAGTTACTATTTATAAATAAATATGAATGCACTATTAATGAAAGCATGCTTTATGTAGAACATATAAATATATTTGAACTTTATTTTCCTCACATATTATCCATCCTGCAATATGCCAACACAAATAAGAGTATCTAAATATTAATTGCTCCTAACACAATAGTGGAAATTAGAAGAAAGTTTTCCAAATCTGAGTAGAAAAATATGGCTAGCTGATATCCATTTGTCCATTTATAGAATTACAGCAACAAAATCCAGCCAAAAATTTTTAGTTTGCTTATTTTGTAGTGGCAAAATGTAACCTTTTTCTCACCCATTACAAGGGTCACAGTTGACATCCCATAATAAAAAAACAGATGGACAAGAAAAATGTGTAACGTGTTTATTTAACAAAGTTTTAAGTGAAGTGGGAGCCTTCAGAAATGCAAATCCAAACCCAGAGAAAATTTTGCATTTGTATTCTAAGTCTGAAGAAAGAAGTGAATAGTTGTGGAGAAATGTGATTCAACAAAAAGAGTATGATCTAATGATAATAAACTGAAGGGAATTTAGTAGGGCCTGTCTCTTCAGATTCTTCTCAACCTTTCTGAGTAGCATACCTTCCCCCAGTTTAGGGAAGAACAACTGTCAGGAAAGGGTCTTCAGAACTATTTTCAGGGGAGGTAGGTCAGAGTGACCCTTACAGGTTTTATAGCTAAAAGGTTTTAGGTTTTATGCTGTGAGGGAAAGGAATTCTATGGGCCACCTTGGGAGAGAGAAGAGCTAGAGAAAGGAGAGGGAGAGAAGGTCAGAGGGGCCTTCCTTATGAGGCTCTTCCAATACCCTTCAGTTCAGAGTACTCTGCATGCCAAGATATCTGAATATTGAGGTATCATGTTCTGAGTCCTAGCAGTTAATAATATTTTTTGAAAAATGTAGAGAAGGAAAGAATTTATTTTAGAATGCTACTAACCAGATTTTAAAGTCAAATTTGAAAATGATGTCAAAAATTATACTGATTTTTTTTTCTTCAGATAAATTGTGAAGTTCTACTATGACTTCTCTTTAAAGATGAAAAAATAAAATAAAAAACATGAGCTGGGCATGATGAAGTGCCTGTAATCCCAGCTACTTGGAAGGCTGAGGCAATGCAGGAGGATCACTTGAACCCAAGAGTTTCCAGACTAACCTGGGAAACATAGTGAGACCCTATCTCAGAAACAAAACAAAGCGAAACAAAACAAAACAAAATAAAAAAACTTCTGAAATGCATGAATTTGCTTTCTCTAAATTAATCTGTTCAAAAATTGATTTATATTAAAACAACTGTTAAAATTTCACAGGCTTGGTCTAAAATCAAAATATTATAATAAAACAAATGGATAATTCATTTTTGTAAAGTAATTGTTCTTATTTAATGTTCAGGATGTAATATTCTAAATGTTATTAACTTATAGAACTAAATAGTGCTGTAGGAGTTCAGCAAGTGCTAGCCTAAAATATGCTGCTTTTGTATGCTGATTACTTCAAACTGAGGGAACTTGGGGAACAGCAAATGAAAGGAGGAGCTTTCTCTAAACTTCCTTTATCTTTCTAAAGGCAGATCTTCTGAAAGGAACTCAACTATTGTGCTATAGCTGGCCTAAAGTTAGAACCTGAACAACACTATTTTATAAAAGACAAAGTTGTGTTTTAAAATAAGTTGTAACGGCTGCCCCATTCTCCTCACAATAACTGCTGGCCTTGGCTTCTGTAAATAAAACCGCT
>CAUYLG010048287.1:0-52278 GCA_963573385.1 Cacajao melanocephalus | reverse complement strand
GGTCAGTTAAAGGTGGTAATTATCCTGGGGAAGGGAAAGGCGTCACGGGATGCATGATCACAAGGTAGGGGTCATTTATTACAATTGGGCATGATCATAAGGATGGGGGAGTATTGGTTGCAGTCAGAGGGGAGGGTGCAGTAGATTACATAGTTACAAGGGTGGGGGGCTTGAGAAACCCTATGTCTGGGGTAAGTTTTTGCAAGGCTGAACAGGAACAATGGGTACAGGTTTGCAGAGCAATTAGTTGAGGCAGGAACAAGTTGTTTTACTTCTTTCTGTGGCCACCTGGTCACTTGTGGTTACTTTAGACTTTCTGGCTCCTGGGGGCTTTCCAGAGGTGTACGTGCAGGTCACCAGGGCTAAAATGGCCAGGCATGGACTTGGAGGCCTAACAAGAAGGAACACACAAGTCTGTTAGGACAGAGAGGCTGTGGATTGCATTTAGTCTTTCTGTCAAAAGTAAAACCGAAGGAGCTGTTTTTCAAAGAGTCTTTTAAATCTGGAGCTTATAAATGCAATTGTCCTAGTTTCTGAACTCCATTGAATAGATCTGGGGATGAAACAGAAGCTATCAGCTCATGCCAAGCTGCCTCAGCACCTTTAGGGGATTCACAGCCTTTTTTCACTCGAAGATGTGAACCAGAAGGAGTTTGTGATTCAAGCTAGAATGAGTTAAAAGTTGGCAAAAGAAAGATAATGAGAGATAAGGGTTGTCAAATGGTTCTCAGGAGCTGAATAATTGAGTACTCTTAGCTATAGAAGAATGATCTTGGCCAGACACAGTGGCTCATGCCTGTAATCCCAGCACTTTGGGAGCCTGAGGCAGGTGGATCATGAGTTCAAGACCAGCCTGACCAATATGGCAAAACCCTGTCTCTACTAAAAATACAAAAATTAGCCCGGCGTGGTGGTATAAGTCTGTAATCCCAGCTACTTGGGAGGCTGAGGCAGGAGAATCACTTGAACCCAGGAGGCGGAGGTTGCAGTGTGCCAACACTGCTCCACTGCACTCCAGCCTGGGCCACAGAGCCAGACTCTCAAAAAAAAAAAAGAAAGAAAGAAAGAAAGAATCTCTTTACTGTTTAATGTTTCACTTCAGCTACTTAGAGAGAAGCATAATGCAGGTTGAGTATCCCTTATCCAAAATGCCTGGGACCAGAAGTGTTTTGGAGTTTGAATTAAAAAAAATTTTTGGAATATATTTGCATATAAATAATAAGATATGTTGGGGATGGGACCCAAGTCTAAATGCAAAATTTATTTAGTTTCGTATGTACCTTACACGCAAAGCATTAAACAAATTAAAAAATGTTTTTCTGAGACAAGGTTTTGCTCTGTCACTTAGGCTGGAGTGCAGTGGTGCGATCATAGCTCACTCTAGTCTCAAACTCCTGGGTACAAGTGATCTTCCTGCCTCAGCCTCCTCAGTAGTTGGGACTACGGGGGTGCCACACAGACCTGGCTAATTTTTAATTTTTTTCTAGAGACAGAGTTTTGCTATGTTGTCCAGGGTATGAAGGTGATTTTATACAATATTTTAAATAATTTTGTGCATGAAACAGTTTCAATGGCATTTTGATTGAAACTGTCACAGGAGGCCAGGTGTGAAATTTTCCACTTGTGGCTCAGAAAATTTTGGATTTTGGAACCTTTCGGATTTTGGATTTTTGGATTAGGGTTGCTCAACCTGTAGTAAAAAATAGTTGGCCGGCAGGGGCGTCTCTGTCCTTGCAGACTGGCATCTGCAGCTGTGACCACACGGTGGCGCTGCTATCCCGATGTTGGGAACGTAAGCAAAAAAGAAAAAACCCAATTTTTTTTTTTTGAAACGGGAGTTTTGCTCTTGTTGCCCAGGCTGGAGAGCAATGGCGCAATCTTGGCTCACCACAACCTCTGCCTCCTGGGTTCAAGTGATTCTCCTGCCTCAGCCTCCCGAGTAGCTGAGATTACAAGCATGCGCCATCCACGCCTGACTAATTTTGTATTTTTAGTAGAGACGGGTTTCGCCCTGTTGGTCAGGCTGATCTCGAACTCCCAACCTCAGGTGATCAGCCCACCTTGGCCTCCCAAAGTGCTGGGAATATAGGCATGAGCCACCTTGCCCAGCATAAACCCAACTTCTTAAGTGGTGAAAGAGTAAACTCCTAGAAATATGAAATAAGGTTTAACACCTATTGCAGTAATGTTTTAAAACTTTGCCTTTTGCATAAAAAATCATGGTAAAATGCACATGACATAGAATTTAACTGTTTTAAAGCATGCATTTCTGTTGCATTCAGCACATTCATGGTTGTACTGTTATAATGGAGCGAGTGTAGAAAGTCAACACCAAGACAAAAGTATGCCAAATTGCAGGGTCTTTATTGCCGGCGGCCACGGAGGACTCAGGTCTTTCCAACCTGTGGCCCCGAAAGGAGGGTGTCAAGACCTTTTATATCACCTTGGGAGTGAGGGTGAGGGGCGGGGGTGGGGGTGAGGGGCTTCAGACATTCTGAGGGCTAGTGAATTCTGTAAATCACCTTCTGGGCGGAGATGAGGGTGAGGGGCTCCGGACATTCCGAGGGCTGGGGACTTTTTGACATTCTGATTGTTACTTAAGTGGTTCACAAAAGTCAAGATTAGCATTTGTTTACACATTGTCTGGGTAGGATGGAAAGTACAAGTCGCAGGGGCCAAGATGGCATGGGTTTGGACTGCTTGCCTGTCACGTTTGGGTTATAGAGAGCGGTTTCAACAGAAAGCCAAGGTATGGTTGAGGTATGCAGTTTTATGGGGCTTTTACCATGTCACAGTACAACCATCCACACAACTTGAATTTTCATCTTGTGAAACTGAAACTCTGAACCCATTGAGCAGTAACTCCCCATTCCCTGCCCCCCCAACCCCACCCCCTGGCAATCATCTACTTTTTGTCTCTATGAATTTGACTACCTTAGTAGTGGAATTATACAATATTTATCCCTGTGTGACTGGCTTATTACACTCAGCACAATATCTTCAAGGGTTATCCATGGTTTAGCACGTGTCAGAATTTATTTATTTATTTATTTTGAGACAGTGAAGAAGGAGACCCAGGCATCTGAGATCAACTTCCCCTTTGACTATCACACTGCATTTCAATAGAAGGAAAGGGTGACCGACTGGCACCTCCTGGTTCACCTTCCTGTAGGTGGCAGGCTTGGTCCTGGGGAAACTCTCCAGAAGACACTGTTTTTACTTAAAACAAGATCAAACCCAAAACCTTTTCACATGTGAGTCCTAAAACTGTAAACCGGAACCCTTTCATATGTGATTCCTGAAACTGTAAACAGAAACCTTTTCACATGTGAGTCTTAAAACTGTAAACCGGAACCCTTTCATATGTGAGTCCTAAGACTGTAAACCCAAGATTCTTCCACGTATAATATCTATAGTATAAGCCTATAAAAAGGCAGAACCTTCCTTTGTTAGACAAGCTGAGCTTTGGACCAATTATCGCTCAGGCTCCGGGGCTGGAATAAACTTCCTCCTTCTCCGTTCGGTATTTGTGAGATCTGTTTCCTGAAGCAGCTCCTGCTACAATGGAGTGTCGCTCTGTTGCCCAGACTGGAGTGCAGTGGCATGATCTCAGCTCACTGCAATCTCTGCTGCCCGGAATCAAGCGATTCTCCTGCCTCAGCCTCCTGAGGAGCTGGGATTACAGGCGTGTGCCACCACGCCTGGCTAGTTTTTGTATTTTTAGTAGAGACAGGGTTTCACCATGTTGGTTGGGCTGGTCTTGAACTCTTGACCTTGTGATCCGCCCACCTCGGCCTCCCAAAGTGCTGGGATTACAGGTGTGAGCCACCGCACCCGGCCAGAATTTATTTGTTTGTATTTTTTGAGATGAGGCTGGCTCTGTCACCCAGGCTGGAATGCAGTGGCTCAGTCGTAGCTCACTGCAGCCTTGAACTCCTGGGCTCGAAAGATCCTCCCACTTCAGCCTCCTGAGTAGTGGGATTGTAGGCCCATACCACTACACCCTGCTAAATTTTAAAAATTTTTTGTAGAGATGGGGGTTTTGCCATGTTGGCTGGGCTGGTTTCAAACTTCTGGCCTCAAGTTATCCACCTGCCTTGCCCTCCCAAAGTGCTGGGATTACAGGTGTGAGCCATTGTGCCTAGCCCAGCTAATGTTTCTTGAGAGCCTACTCTGTGCTAAATGCTCTTTTATGTTGCAGGGTCACAGCACTGAGCAAGACCATCAAAAGCCACACTTCATGGGGCCTGCGATCTCAAGGATTCTATGGGGTCATCCACTGAATAGAATATGTTGGACAGGTGCTGGGGGTAAGTGGGGAGCAGTGGAGATGGGGCTCAAGAGAGCCCTTTGGGGGGCCTCTGTTGAAACTCTGTCTACCCCCCAGGTGGTGACTTCTACTTAGCCCTAACAGGGAGAGTGGGTTACCAAATGCAAATGATTATAAAGCTGGTAGATGACTCACATTGTTCCTTACTTTTTGATGAGCTGTTTCTTGAGACTTTTCCAGTGTTTGCACAAAAACACTAGCCTTCCTCTGTCATGACTCTAAGAGCAAAGTTGAGGAGTCTGGGCCAGCTGTGTGCTGGGTTCCGTACGGGATGTTAGAGACAAAGAAATGACAAAGCCACAGGTCCTGCCTGGCCTGGTGCAGCAGGGGAGATAGACAGTGTCCCCAAACAAAGATTACAGAATATTCCTGCATGGAGGTGGTGCCCAAGAGGGCCTGGTGAGCTCTACTTGGTAAGTCAGAGAAGGCTTCCTGGAGGAGGAGTTTACTCTCCTCTGAAGTCATATCCTGGAAGATGAGCTGAAGGGCATGAGATGGATGCCTGGACTGGGATTCCAGGGACTCAGCACATGAGAAGGCTGGAGATGGTCATGTGTGGAGCTCAAAGGTAGGTGCAGGGGGTTTGGACCTTTCGTATCTTGTACTGCTGAAACAGGCAGGTCTGCGATGCCAGGAATGTACCCCAGAGGTGCAGAGAGCAACAGCTTTGGTTCTGGAGTCAGATGGAACTGGATCTGTGTTCATTTGTACTGATACAGCCAGTTGCCTTAGAATGGGTAATTTATCAACAACAGAAGTTTGTTGATCACAATTCTGGAGGCTGGGAAGGCCAAAATCAAGCACCAGGAGGTTTGGTGCATGGTGAGGACCATTCATCACAGACACCAACTTCTTTAATTTTTTTGAGACCGAGTCTTGCTCTGTCACCCAGGCTGGAGTACAATGGTGTGACTTCAGCTCACTGCAACCTTCACCTCCTGGGTTTAAGCAATTCTTCTGCCTCTGCCTCCTGAGTAGCTGGGAATACAGGCGTGTGCCCCACGCCCAGCTAATTTTTGTATTTTTAGTACAGATGGGGTTTCACCCTGTTGACCAGGCTGGTCTTGAACTCCTGCCCTCAGGTGATCGGCCCACCTCGGCCTTTCAAAGTACTAGGATTATAGGCATGAGCCATCACGCCCAGCCACAGACAGCAACTTCTATGTTGAAGGGGCATGACGGAAGGGGCAAAAGAGCTCCCTCCAGCGTCTTTTATAATGCCACAAATCCTATCCATGAGGGCAAACCTCTTGACTTAAATCACATCCCAAACGCCCCACCTCTTAATACTATCATACTGGGTATTAGGTTCTAACATATGAATTCTGGGGGACACCAACATTCAGACTATAGCAGTCTGCATCTTGGCTGAGCCACTCACTTATGATTGACTTGATTTTTTATTTTTGTAGAGGTGGGTCTCACCATGTTGCCCAAGCTGGTCTGGAACCCCTGAGCTCAAGCAATCCGCCTGCCTCAGCCTCCCAAAGTGCTGGAATTACAGGTGTGAGCCACCGGGCCCATCCTTATGAATGACTTCAATGAAGTTGCTTAATTTCTCTCTAGGCCTTAGTTTGCTCATCTGTAAATGGGGATAACAGCAGACCCTTTTCCCTAGGCCTATTATGAGGCTTAATTGAGATAATGGATGTAGAGCACAGGATATAATGCCTGGCATATAATAAGCTCTAACATATGTTAACCTGGTATTACAGCATTACTTGATCATGTGTCAGGAGCATTTTTTTTTCTTTTTGAGATGGAGTTTTGCTCTGTCACCCAGGCTGGAGTGCAGTGATGCCATCTCGGCTCACTGCAACCTCTGCCTCCCTGGTTCAAGCAATTCTCCTGCCTCAGCCTCCCAAGTAGCGGGTACTACAGGCATGTGCCACCAGGCCCAGCTAATTTTTGTATGTTTAGTAGAGACCGGGTTTTACCATGTTGGCCAGGATGCTCTTGATCCCTTGACCTCATGATCTGTCCGACTTGGCCTCCCAAAGTGCTGGGATTACAGGCATGATGCACCGCGTCCGGCCACCTCAGCCCAAGTTTTGTATTTTTAGTAGAGATGGGGTTTCATCATATTGGCCAGGCTGGTCTCAAACTCCTGACCTCATGATCTGCCCGCCTTGGCATCCCAAAGTGCTGGGATTACAGGCGTGAGCCACCGCGCCTGACCTGGAGCATTTTTTTCTTGGTTAGTTCATTTTGACTCAAGTAGTATTTATTTCAAAAGTGTTGCTTCTTAGCTTTATTTATTTTTATAAATTTATGGGAAATGAGCGTAATGTGGTTATATGCATAGATCATGGAGTGGTGAGCTCAGGGCTTTTCGGGTATCCATCACCCAAACAATGTACCTTGTACCCATTAGGTAACTCCTCATCATCCAGGAATATTTAATTTAAAATTAATTTTATATGAAAACAAACAAATATATCAGATACCATATACTTGTGGCCAGTGGCTCTCCTGGCGTTTGCTCTCCTCTGACAGGCAGGTGTGTGGGTGGGAAGTCTGGAGGGTGAGGCTCTGGACTGAGGCTTTTCTGGGGGCGGCTGAGGCATTTCTCCAGAAAGCCCTCCTTGGACGCCTTATTTCTGGGGTCCACTCACTCCAAGCTTGTGAACCTGTATATTTTCCTCTTAACTGTGGTCTTTCTGAAGGCAGAGTCCCTTCATTTCTGTGCTTCTGACACGGGCAAGAGCTGCCATCCTGTGGGCATATGATGCCACCCCCAGGCCCCTCTGACTGTGCTTGGCCTCATAGACCCTTGTGATCATGTCAAGACAATAGAAAACCATTTGGTTCTGATAAGGGAGTGGGGCAGGAATGTGCTGGGTAGAGAAGGGCGGGTCTCTGGCTAGGGTTTCACACCTGGGCCTGTGCCCACGGACCTGGGTGAGGACAGGCATTTCTGTTTTCATGCCCAAATGTTGCATTTCCCAAGACCATCCCGGACTGCCACACCCCCATCCTGTGCCTATAAAAACCCTGAGACCCTAGCGGGTAGACACACAGAGGCTGGATGTGGAGAGGAATGCACCGGCATAAGAGCATGCTGACAGGCAGATGCTGGCAGGCCACTGACCAGCAGAATGGTGTGGAGTTTGGCTGAGGCAGCTGGAGGAGAGCTCGGCCACTGGGCAGCCTGACTCTGGCGGCGGGGGGCCAGGGTAGGGGACCACCTTCCCACTCTGTCCCCCTTCTGGCCACTCCATCCACCCCACTGAGAACTACTTTTGTAGAGGTGGGTCAGTAAAAAAACCTTGCACTCATTCTCCAAGCCCACATGTGATCCTATTCTTCCCGTACACCAAGGCAAGAACCCCAGGATACAGAAAGCCCTCTGTGCTTGTGGTAAGACAGAGGGTCTGATAGAGCTGATTACACATGCTGCCTACAGATGGCAAAACTAAAAGAGGACCCTGTTGCCAGGCGCGTTGGCTCACACCTGTAATCCCAGCACTTTGGGAGGCCGAGGCAGGCAGATCACAAGGTCAGGAGATTGAGACCAGACTGACCAACATGTTGAAACCCCATCTCTACTAAAAATACAAAAAATTAGCTGGATGTGGTAGCATGTGCCTGTAATCCCAGCTACTCGGGAGGCTGGGGCAGGAGAATCGCTTGTACCCAGGAGGCAGAGGTTACAGTGAGCCAAGATCGTGCCATTGCACTCCAGCCTGGATGACAGAGTGAGACTCCATCCCCACCCCCCCCCAAAAAAAGAGGACCCGGTAACACACGCCTACTGGGGCTTCAGGAGCTGTAAGCATTCACCCCCAGATGCTGCCAAGGAGTTGGAGCCCCACAACCTGCCTGTCTGCATGCACCCCTAGAGGTTTGAGCAGCAGGACTCTGAAGGAGTGAGCCACTCTCCCTGTTGCAAGCCCTGTGAGGGGGACAAGGGAACTGTTCTCCCTTCAGTTCCAGATTCCAGCCCCCAGTGCATTGTGACATTTCAAAAGCATGCATATCCTTTTGATGTAGAGTATCCACACCATAAAAAAAAATCCTGGGTTACATGGATTTTATAAACCAGGCAGGGAGAATTAGGCCTCTAGCAACAAGACCACAAACCCTGCAGATGTAGATAAATGCAGAACACGGTAGATTGGGAAGGCGTGATCCACTCAAGGACAAAACAAAGAAAAGCAGAGTTTAGAATCCTGCAGGCTGTCAGTGCTCACAGGAAGCACCAGTCCTTAGGAGCTGTTGCAAAAGCTGGGACTTTCTGGTGTTTGAGCTGCTGATGTCATGTTTTGTTTTGTTTTGTTTTTTAAGACGAAGTCTCACTCTGTCGCCAGGCTGGAGTGCAGTGGTGCGATCTCGGCTCACTGCAGTCTCTGCCTCCCGGGTTCAAAAGTATTTCTCCTGCCTCAGCCTCCTGAGTAGCTGGGATTACAGGCGTGTACCACCACACCCAGCTAATTTTTACATTTTCAGTAGAGACAGGGTTTCACCATGTTGGCCAGGTTGGTCTCAAGCTTCTGACCTTGTGATCTGCCTGCCTCAGCCTCCCAAAGTGCTGGAATTACAGGCGTGAGCCACTGCACCTGGTGATTTCATGGCTTTAATGGGGCTTCTTGTACCTCACCCTGCCTTTCCAGTGCACCCAGTGAAGACCGAGGGACAGTGGCCCTGGGGGCCAGTGACTTGAGAAGGAGACACAGATCTGAGGCCAGTATGACCAGGGGTCAGGAGCCAGCTGGGCAGGAGCAGGGCTATCTCTTGAGGACAATAGAGCTGAAGGCATTGTGGTTAATGTGTGGAGTGTGTGTGTCCCTGTCCAGATTGTATATTCAGCTTCCTCCCTGCATCTCATCTCAGGGTCTAACAGGGACCTCAAACACGGTCTATCCCAACCTGAGCTTTTTTTAGTCCCTCTTTCTACACTGCGCGTTTAACCCACTCCAGCCCCCTCTTCCTGGCTCAGTTAAACTGCTCTGACTTTCTCAGCCGCATCCACAGCTTCTTCAGGAAGCCTTGCTTTCCTTGCCCAGAGGCCCTCCCCAGCCAGTGCTGAACTGATGGTTCTTCCTCCAAGATCTACCTACCTTTATTTTTTCAATGTTATTTTTTATTGTTTGTAGAGTCAGGGTCTCACTATGTTGCCCAGGCTGACCTCAAACTCCTGGCCTCAAGCCATTCTCTTGTCTCTCTCTCCCTAAGTGCTGGGCTTACAGGTGTGAGCCACTGCACCTGGCCCAAAAGGTACTCTTTTTTTTTTCTTTTGGGACAGAGTCTTTGCTCTTGTTGCTCAGGCTGGAGTGCAGTGGCATGATCTCGGCTTACTGCAACCTCTACCTCCTGGGTTCAAGAGATTCTCCTGCCTCAGCCTCTGAGTAGCTGGGATTGCAGGTGCCTGCCACCATGTCCGGCTAATTTTTTTTTTAATTTTTAGTAGAGACTGGATTTCTTCATGTTGGCCAGGCTGGTCTTGAACTCCTAACCTCAGATGATCCACCTACCTCAACCTCCCAAAGTGCTGGGATCACAGGCGTGAGACACTGCGCCTGGCCATAATCTGCTGTTAATCTGACATCTCCTCACTGTCGTCACAGCCACTTCCAGTCCCAAACACCATTGTCACCTCTCTTCTGGGACTTTGGCACCAACATCCCTTGCCCATTCTCACCCCTAAAGGTTCATCCTTATATAGCTGCCTGAAGGTGACTTTAAAAATGTATATCAGACCGCGTGTTGCCTTGTTTAACTCATCAGTGATCCCCCATTTCACAGAGGAGAAAGCTCCTCAAGACTTCCATGCCCCTGAGGCCCCGTGATCTAGCCCCTTCCTCCCTCTCTGGCCCTGTCCTCTGCTTCCTCTGCTCTTACTCACTGGCCTTCTCCCTCTTCCCCAGCACATACCTGCTGTGCAATATGTGAACAAATGAGCCAGAGGGAGACAGAGAGAGAGCCTATGGAGGAGAGAACAGCGGAAGCATGGAATGAGGCAGATAAACGGAGGAAGAGAGAGACCAGGAGAAGTGGAAACAGATGGCGGAGAGGCCAGGGGAGTTCTCTTGTGATTTGGGTGTAGGGTCCTTTAGGCTGACGGTCCGATGGACTGCATGGTAACCTCTGTGACCTGCATGTACACCTCCAGATGAGTTTCTGGAACTAGAAAGTCTGAAGTAACTGGAAAACCACAAAAAGGAGAATGACCAGTGCTTGCAGTGCCTAATTAACTCTGAGACATTCTTCTATTTTTCCTTATTCCTGCCTCAACTGTTAAGGCAACTGGACTTTGTAACTGACCTTGCTCAACTGATAGGTCAACCTCATGACTCCAGACCCTACGACCCCCTCCCAGCTTGCATGAAACCGCCCTGAACTGTAACTTCTGTAACTTCCCACTGCCCACCCCAAACCTCCAAAACCAACTCCTATCCCACCGCCCTCCGCTGTCCCTCTTTTCAGACTCAACCCACCCACACTTGGTGAGTAAACAGCCATGTTGCTCACACAAAGCTTGTCTGGGGGGCCCCTTCATTCAGAGAGCGTTTAACATTAGGGAACCTCATTTTCTCCAGGGCCCCACCCCTTCTCTTTGTTGGAATTGGGCCTGGGACAGGTGGCTGGTGGGTCTGGGGCTGATGGAGTTGTGGGGGCTGGGAGCTGAGTTCAGGATTGAGTTCTAGACCAGGCTGGAGGACGGGCCTGGCTGGGACCTGGGAATTTGGGAACTTTGTCCCTTTCTGTTGCCTCTCCTGGGTTCCTCATTTCTGTGACTTGGGAGTGGGAGGGGCTGTTTAGAAGGGGCCGGCTGCTGTTTTCCCTCTCTCTCACATCTTTTTCTCTGCTTCCTGTCCTTGAAGTTCCCAAAATGATGTCTCCAAATTCCCAGCCAGGAACTGATTCTTCTGCTCCCATCCGCCAGCCTGAGCTGCAGGAAGCTGGGGCCTTCCTCTGAGGCACAGATGCCAGGCCCTCCAGCCCACCCTTACTGACTCCTGTCACTCCCAAGGGCAGTAAATGTAAGTCAAGGACCAGCTCAGTGGGAGGGAAGCCGAGCTTTCTCTGCAGCAATTGGAGGAGGTTAAAAGGAGTAAAGGAATTGATTTTCATTGAGCACCTACAGTGAGAGGGCTTTGCTTGTACAAAACAACAACAACAACAAAAAAAACCCAAAAAACACCCAAAACAGTCAGCTTAGACACTTTGTCTTACATTAACCCGTTTAATTCCAACAAGAACAGGGTGAGGCAGGCATTATCATCCCCATTTCCAGCTGAAGAAACTAAAGAACAGAAAACTTGAGTCACTTGTCCAAGGTTCCATTATGGCTGGTAAGCGGCAGAACCAGAATTGAAAATCACATTTGTTTGATTCCAAAGGGCCTGCCTGACTTCCCACAGGGAGTCACTTGTACATGGATTAGACTCTTGTTTTTTTTTTCTGGGTTGGTGCTGGGCACAGAGATTGAATGTTGCATAAGGTCCTTTCTGAGGTCAGGGAGCTGGCAGTTCAGACAGGGAGAGAGACACAGAGCAGGAGCACAGGCCATCCGTGCCTTCATGCAGCACAGATTGATTGGGAGCAGACCAAGCGCGGGGACCTTTCTAGGTGCTGGGGATTCAGGACTGAGTGAGACAAAGTCCCTGCTGTCTCAGTGCCTGCCTGTATGTGCAGCAAAATAATAACCTAAATATATGACATTCATTATCAAATGGTGACGAGTACCATGGAGAAAAAGAGCAGGGAAGAAAGAGAGGAGGGTGTGGCAGGGGGTGGACACAGAGCTTCCTGATGTGGGGACACGGGTGGACAGGGCAGGAAGCCCACCTTCTTGGCCTCACGGCCTCTCAGGCTGGCACTAGGGGCCTGTCCGTTTCTGCCCTGTCCACTTGCCTGGCAAAAGGGGAGTCCAGGGTGGCTCTGCTGCAGGTGGTCTTGGCATGGGGGGGCGCTCTCTCAGGTGGCCCCTTGGACACTGCCTTTGGCATGTGGATCCTAAAGTCAAGAAGAGTTTTTCATGTTCATGCTGGTATTTGTGTACCGAATGGACTTTTTATTACCATTTTGTTTCCTTAAAATAATTAAGTCGGTTTGTTAAAGTACATTTTAAACCTAGTTTTCTTTAAGCTTCTTGTAAGTTCAGCTTATAAACGTAATTATTCGCCAGATGTGGTGGCTCACACTTATAATCCCAGCACTTTGGGAGGCTGAGGTGGGCAGATCACCTGAAGTCAGGAGTTCGAGACCAGCCTGACCAACATGGAGAAACCCCGTCTCTACTAAAAACACAAAATTAGCTGGATGTGGTAACACATGCCTGTAATCCCAGTTACTTGGGAGGCTGAGGCACGAGAATCCCTTGAACCCGGGAGGCAGAGGTTGTGGTGAGCCGAGATCACGCCATTGCACTCCAGCCTGGGTGACAAGAGCAAAACTCTGTCTCAAAACAAACAAACAAACAAACAAAAAACGTAATTATTTTTATTATTTTTTTGAGACAGAGTTTCACTCTTGTCACCCAGGCTGGAGTACAATGGCACAACCTTGGCTCACTGCAGCCTCTGCCTCCTGGGTTCAAATGATTCTCCTGCCTCAGCCTCTGGAGTAGCTGAGATTACAGGCACCCGCCACCACGCCTGGCTTTTTGTATTTTTATTAGAGATGGGGTTTCACCATTTTGGCCAGGCTGGTCTCCAACTCCTGACGTCAGGTGATCCACCCGCTTCGGCCTCCCAAAGGGCTAGGATTACAGGTGTGAGCCACTGGGCCCTGCAGTAATTATTCTTTTAATAAATTGTGCTAAATAAGAGCCACCAACTTTACTTTCTCACTGATTAATGTATAATAATGAAAGTCAAAGACACAAAACTCTCTTAAATAATCAGTTTCATTTACCATGCAGTTAAATGCCTAGAAACATTTTAAATTGAGTTTACACATTTGGTGTATTTTAGGGATTTGATTTTAACAATCAAAAACTAAGTAAATAAGGCAAATTAATATTCCTAAGGAATCTCAAGGTCTTGTCAACATTCCAATATTGTTTACAAACCTAACCAAATTATTTTATACTTTTCAACTGAAAAAGAAACCACAAGTCTAAAATCAAGTACTTCATTTTATATTTTGATTTGTTATCACAGGCTAATTTCAAATCTTTTAGTATGCTGAATTTTCTTACATATTATCATACCAAATATGGATTGCTCTTAAATTTAGCACAGATGTATTAATACTACATGTTAGATTTACTTCACCTCGTATATATTTAGTTTCACACCTTCCTAGGTTTGGAATACACTTTACTGAAGGAAGAGCATTCACCTCTGTGTCTGCTGGGGTTGCCAGGCGTTCCTGGGGCTACTTGCTGGACAGAGTTCTGACACTGGATGTGGGGTCTGGGCTGCTCATCACTAGAATAATTTTCCTGGAGCCACAGGGAGAAGTTCTCTATCCTTTCTAGTTGCTAAATCCATGCTCTCCAGATGGGATTGAACTCACAGCCCATATTTCTTGGGTTCTATATTTTTCCATATTCCATATTCTTTTTTGGTTGACTTATATAGATGGAATACTGAACCACCACTATCATTGCAACTACGTTCCTTCACTTTCGTGCTGGGGTGAACACAGAATTCTTTTTTTTTTTGAGATGGAGTTTCACTCTTGTTGCCCAGGTTGGAGTGCAATGGCGCGATCTTGGGTCGCTGCAACCTCCACCTCCCGGGTTCAAGTGATCTCCTGCCTCAGCCTCCCGAGTAGCTGGGATTACAGGTGCCTGCAACCACACACGGCTAATTTTTTTATATTTGTAGTAGAGACAGAGTTTCGCCATCTTGGCCAGGCTCTGGAATTTCACCAGTTAGCATTTTAAGAAAAAAAGTCAGCCTGTAGGCAAAAAGTACAGAAATAACTGAATAACATTTTCTTTTCTAATAATGAAAAGGACTTATACTGAGATGTTTTTCTACATGTATTGTTTTGGATTATTTCCTCACATTCTATGGTAATTCCTGACATAGCAGTAGGAAATAAAAACTCTGAGAACTGGAGTATCTGACAGTTCTATAGTCTACCCTCTCATGCCATTGATGGTTTGACTCTACAATTCTAGGTTGAAAAAAATTTTCCTTGGAAGTTTGAAGACATCATCCTGTTGTCTCTTTGTGTTCAATGTAACAGCTGAAAAGTGAAATCCATTCTGATTCTTGTTTTTTTGTAGGTGATTTACCCCCACCCCTGGTGGTTTTTAGAATTTTCTCTTTATCTGTGGCATTCTGAAATTTCATGGTGGCATACTTGGGTCATTTTTGAATGAATGAGCTCAGCTGGGCTATTACTAGAATACCTAAATCTGGAGACCTATCCTTTTTTTTTTTTTTTTGAAGTGGAGTTTCACTCTGTTGCCAGGCTGGAATGCAGTGGCATGATCTTGACTCACTGCAACCTCCAACTCCCAGGTTCAAGCAATTCTCCTGCCTCAGCCTCCCGAGTAGCTGGGATGACAGGCACCTGCCACCATGCCCAGCTAAAGTTTGTATTTTTTGTAGAGACGGGGTTTCACCATGTTGGTCAGGCTGGTCTTGATCTTCTGACCTCGTGATCCCCCTTGCCTTGGCCTCCCAAAGTGCTGACATTACAGGTGTGAGCCACTGTGCCTGGCCGAGACCTATCCGTTTTAATTCTAAGTAACATCCTTGTATGATTTCTTTGATAATTTTTCTCCCTTTTCTTCCTCTTACTTATCTTCTAGAACTCCTATTAGTTGGATGTTCATTCTTTAAACTTATTGTTTGTGTTATTTTGGAGGTTTTATGGGGCTAATAGAAAAAGAACCCTTGCTTTTCCTCTTAAGTTTGAAATCAATTGAGAATCAAGACACAGTAGAGAGATGAGTGGATATTAAGATGTTGGCATAATTGCTGATAAGCAACAAGGAGGATTTGACTTAAAATCTTAGATCAAAATACCTTGAGTTAAGCGGATGCTTCCACCCAGTCACAGGCAGAGTTGGGCAAAGCAGGAGCAGCTCTACGTTGCAGGCAGAGAGTAGAATACAAGGTGTGCTCCTTGTGGGCAGAAAGATACCAAAGGGAGCCCCCCCCAAGGGGTGGAGCCAAGCATGCCAATCAGTCAGTCTCCTCCCCTGAGGAGGAGTGGGTTAAAAAGGAGAGTCTGTGCTGGGTGTGGTGGCTGATGCCTATAATCCCAGAACTTTGGAAGGCCTAGGCGGGCAAGTCACCTGAGGTCAGGAGTTTGAGACCAGCCTGGCCAACATGGGGAAACTCCCATCTCTACTAAAAATACAAAAATTAGCTGGGTGTGGTGGAGTGTGCCTGTAACTCGGGAGGCTGAGGCAGGGAAATCGCTTGAACTCAGGAGGCGGAGGTTGCAGTGAGCCGAGATTGTGCTATTGCACTCCAGCCTGGGCAGCAAGAGGGAAACTCAGTCTCCAAAAAAAAAAAATAGTTGGGGGGAGTCTGGAGATTATGTAGAGTTTCCCTAGTGGGAAATATATTCGATAGCCTGAGACCAGAGAAAAAATAATTTCTTCCAATTTAACTGTTTTATCATTAAAAAAAAATCTATGCCTTTTTTTTTTTTTCTGGAAGATTTTCTAAATTTTATATTTCGTAGCGTCTATTCATTTTTTGGAGTTAACAATATATATATATTTTTAATTTTCAAAAGGTCTTGTTTTCTGAACAAGTAAAACATACAGGAAATTCTGGCTTATCAACAAAGTGAATTCAGGAAAGTCCATAGAAAAACGAGTAAAGGATATGAAAAGGTAATTCATGCAAGAGGAAACCCAAATGATTAATAAATCGATGAAGAAATGTTCAAACCCACTGTTAGCCAGAAATGCAAAATAAAAGAACAAGGATATGGCATCAGCTTGGCAACAATTGGGATGTTAATAACGTCAAATGACAAAGCCGAAAAGAGAACCCTCATATACTGCTGGTGGGAATGTGAACTGGCAGAGTCATTCTGGAAAACAGTCTGGCAGCCCTCAGTGGAATTAGGTATGATAATACTCTGTGGCCGAGCAATACCATTCTTAGTTCCCTCCATCCCTCCTTCCCTCCCTCTCTCCCTTCCTTCCATTCTTTTCTTTCTCTTTCTCTCCCTCTTTCCTTCCTTCCTTCCTTCCTTCCTTCCTTCCTTCCTTTCTTTCTTTCTTTCTTTCTTTCTTTCTTTCTTTCTTTCTTTCTTTCTTTCTCTCTTTCTTCTTTCCTTTCTTCTCTCCCTTCCCTTCCTTTCTTTCTCTTTCTCTTCCTTTTCTTTTCTTTTTTGGGTCCTGTTGTTGCCCAGGCTGGAATGCTGTTGTGTGATCATAGTTCCCTGTGGCCTTGAACTCCTGGCCTCAAGTGATCCTCCCAGCTCCAACTTCCCAAGGTGTTGGGATTACAGGCATGAGCCACCACACCTGACCTGGATACAGCTTCCAGAGTAATTCTCACCTAGGGGCACACGGGAACACGACGAGGACATTAGTCATAGTGTTAATTGTGATAGTTGTTGGCAACAACCCGGATTCATTATTAGGGGAAATAAACTATGATAGATACACACCACTGAATACTGTGCAGCACTTCATAGCAACAAACCAGATATACAAATAGCAATGTGAATAGCTCTTAAAAATGTATCCCTGAGTGAAAAAGATCAGAAACAAATGAGACACATAAAGTTTCCATTAATGTAAATACAAAACAGACATGTAAACTTCATCACATATATTATAAGGGTACATGCATATTTAGTAAATATATTGTTTCAGCTATCTACCAATGCGTAATAAACCACCCCAAAGCTCCAGTGGCTTAAATCAAACTATTTTTTCTTAAGATTCTCTGGGTCAGAAATTTGGGCAAGGCTAGGCTGGGCGGTCCACATGGTATTGGCTGGAGTGAAGCACTTGCATACATTCAGCTGGTGACTGGCCTGGGCTGGAAGCTCCCACAAGGCTTTGCTCACATGTCTGGGGCCTCAGTGCTCCTCTGTGTGGCCTCTTTCTGTCTCCCTGTGCTGTCTTATGTCCCAGGATCTCTACAAGGTCTCTCTTCCACAGGATAGCTGGACTTCCTCATAGCACGGTGGCTGGCTTCCAAGATTGAAAACCAAAGCTACCAGGTTTCTTGAGGTTGAGGCCCAAAACTGGCGGAGTGTCACTTCTAGGACTTTCTATTGGTCAAGGCAAGTCACATGGCCAGTCCAGACTCAAGGGAAGGGAAAATAGGCTTTGCCTCTGGATGGGTGGTGTGACTTGCACACGTGGTGAGGGAGAAATTGATGGGCACCATCTGTGGGGACTGTCACACAGGGCACTCAGCCTTCTGGCTGCCTGTAGAGAGTACAGGAATTGGTGTGGGGAAATAGGATGGGGGCTGGGGAAGAATGAAATGGGACAAAGGTTTAGCTCAGACCTCTGAGGAAGACCTAGTATCATGAAGTAAAGAATATGACCAATCTAACCTTTGTGTCTCAGGTACAAAGAAACCCCAAATCAAAATCAACCAGATAGGGCCGGGTGGGGTAGCTCATGCCTGTAATCCCAGCACTTTGGGAGGCTGAGGCGAGTGGGTCACTTGAGGTCAAGATTTTGAGGCCAGCCTGGGCAACCTGGTGAAAATACAAAAAATTAGCTGGGTGTGGTGGTGCATGCTTGTAATCCCAGCTACTGGGGAGGCTGGGGCAGGAGAATTGCTTGAACTTGGGAGGTGGAGGTTACGGTGACCTGAAATCGCGCCATTGCACTCCTGCCTGGGCAACAAGTGTGAAACTCCATCTCAAAAATAAAATAAGATAAAAAGTCTGGACGCAGTGGTTCACGCCTGTAATCCCAGCACTTTGGGAGGCCAAGGCAGGCAGATCATGAGGTCAAGAGATGGAGACCATCCCGGCCAACATGGTGAAACCCCATCTCTACTAAAAATACAAAAATTGGCACCTGTAATCCCAGCTACTCAGGAGGCTGAGGCAGGAGAATTGCTTGAACTTGGGAGGTGGAGGTTATAGTGAGCCGGGATCACACCATTGCACTCCAGCCTGGTGATAGAGTGAGACTCCATCTCAAAAAATAAAAAATAATACTAAAAAAAAAGAAATCAAATAAAATAGGATTCCATAACCAAAGCAGAAAACCTCCAACAGCAAAGTAAGAATACAATATGGAAACTTTAGAAATAGTCCAAGTACATGTTAACTTCGAAGTTAAAATGATGACTTTCAGATAGGGAGAAAGAGAAGGTCGCAGAGGACATGTCTTGCTTTCTCTGTTCCTTCCCTCCCTATAGTGCCGTGAGTGGGGGGTGTAAGTGACGTGCCCTGAAACGTGGAATTGGTTCAGTCAAGAGGGGCAACCAGTGAGAATGGCCCCATCTCTGGTTGGTAGTTGGCAAAGCTTGACATGCAGTAGACAATCCATTTGTTAAGCTCTCACCTGTATTTCAGGACTAAATCCACATACCTGTCAAGATGGGGGCTTCACAGCAGTGTTGTTCAAACTTTGAGTTGTGACTCGTTAATGGATTGGGAAACTCAACAGAGGGCAAGTAGTAAGGTAAGCATTGTCTTATCAAACTTTATGTCAACCATGTACTTCCAAATGCATTTTTTGTTTTTCCAAGACGGAGTCTTGCTCTGTCATCCAGGCTGGAGTGCTGTGGTGCAATCTTAGCTCACTGCAACCTCCGCCTCTGGGGTTCAAATGAGTCTCCTGCCTCAGCCTCCTGAGTAGCTGGGACTACAGGCACTTGCCACCATGCCTGGCTAAGCTTTGTATTTTTAGTAGGGACGGGATTTCACCATGTTGGCCAGGCTGGTCTCGAACTCCTGACCTCATGATCTGCCCGTCGCAGCCTCCCAAAGTGTTGGGATTACAGGCGTGAGACACCACGGCCAGCCTCAAATGCATTATTTTATTCACTCACTCATTTAATAGATACTTGTTGAGCACCTACTACGTGACAGGCACTGGGGACTCAGGAGAAAGTAACATACAAATGTGCATGTGGTTTGCAGTCAAAGAGCCCAGTAGCTACCATTGCCTGGTGGTGGGAATGTCAGGGTACTGGGGTGTGGGCTCTTCCTATGTGGGTCAGAAAGTTACAAGAACAGAACAGGCCTGTTTCAATTCCTTTTCAGCACTAGGGGAAACATGAGCAGCTTTATAAGAGAAACTCTGCCTGTAGCCAGCAGCCTAAGTTTGGTGAGGGTCAGAAAATCATGGACAAAAACTGTGTTTTCTTTCCCAAGCTATTGTTAGTGCACGTGTAGACAGTGAATCACATTCTTTTGTTCTTGGAAGCCAGAAAATAAAAACCTTTTCTTTCCTTTTTTTTTTTTTTTTTTTTTTTGAGATGGAGTCTCGCTCTGTCACCCAGGCTGGAGTGCAGTGGCATGATCTCAGCTCACTGCAGCCTCCACCTCCCTGGTTCAAGCGATTCTCCTGCCTCAGCCTCCTGAGTAGCTGGGATTACAGGTGCCCGCCACCACGCCTGGCTAATTTTTGTATTTTAGTAGAGATGGGGTTTCACCATGTTGACCAGGCTGGTCTTGAACTCCTGACCTCAGGTGATCCACCCACCTCGGCCTCCCAAAGTGCTGGGATTATAGGTGTGAGCCACCATGCCTGGCCATACCTTTTCCTATGATGTTATTTTCCCCTATTTCTCTCTCTCTCTCTTTTTTTTTGGGTTAGAGTTTTTGCTCTTGTCACCTAGGCTGGAGTGCAACGGCATGATCTTGGCTCACTGCAACCTCCACCTCCCGGATTCAAGTGATTCTCCTGCCTCCACCTCCCAACAGCTGGACTATAGGTGCCTGCCACCATGTCCAGCTAATTTTTGTATTTTTGGTAGAGATGGGTTTTCACCATGTTGGCCAGGCTGGTCTCGAACTCCTGACTCCAGGTAATCTGCCCACCTCGTCCCTATAAAGTGCTGGGATTACAGGTGTGAGCCACTGCGCCTGGCTTATTTTCCCCTCTTGACTCCATTTTGCTTTTCCAATTTCTCTACCCACCTGGGCCTCCACCTAGAGCAAGTTGCCTCATCTCTCTGAGGCTCCACTTCCTCCCCCGTGAAATGGGAATAACAAAAGTCCCTGCCTCATCGGGGCATGTGATACATGAGAAAACACCTTGGAGAATTTAGGGCAGTGGCTGGGCCTGAGGACAGTGTTTGTGTTGCCTGGGCTGGGGCAGGGTCTGGACCGAGGGGGCTCTCTGAAGTTGGATTCCTCCTGCTGCAGAGAGAGCTGTTTTTCTGCAAAGCCCTTTCCTCCTCCTGCTGCAGCTTCTGGATTTGAGGGACTTTACTCCCCAGGAGAGTGAAGTGAGTTGGGCTGGAGCTAAGAGTCTGGTGGCCGAGCCCACAGGAAGCTGGGGTCTGCGGCTCAGATGCGGGATTGGACAAGAGCAGACAGCTGGTCCCTGTGATCCTGGTCAGGGATATTTGGACACACCCACAATTCTGGGAAATTCAGAGGCAGGAAGTGAAAGGGGGAGGGAGAGAGGGGAAACAGAAAACTGCACCCCAGTTCCTCCTGGCCTGTCACCCCTTCCAAATGGTGCAATGAGTGAGGTGACTGGTGTGTGGAGGTGAGGAGGGCAGCCCAGGCTCTTGCCTTCTCTTCCCCAGAGACCCCTCTTCTCTGGGGATAAGAACAGAGATGGCCCTGTCCCCTGCCCCCACTCTCCAGGTGAGTTACAGCTCTGTTTCCTCTTGTGTTTACTGTCCAAAGTCCCAGGCCAGGAGGTCCCAGGTTAGAGCTGGGACACTCAGACATTGGGGTGCAGGCCTTGCTCAGACCAGCCCCTCCTCCACTCTCCTTCTCCTCCTTGAGCGCCACCTGCCCCAGTTCTCCTGGCTTTAACCCCTCCTTGCCCAAGGCTAGGGCTGCCTGTGGGAACCAGGTGTCTGCTTTCCACACCTTTAGCAGGTAACTGAGGCTGGGGAGGCAGCTGGGACAGGGGTGTTTGGGAACCAGGAGACCTTGGTTCAGGGACAGTGAAGACCCTGTGGGAAACTGCTGGGTGGTCTGGTCCATGAGTGTGTGGAGGGGTCTCCTGGCCAGGTCAAGGCCCAAGTGGTCTCCTGAGAAGGGACAGGAACCAGCAAGATTTCAAACCTCAGCCCAAACCCCCTGCCAACCTCAGATCCAACCCAGGCCACCACCCTGACCCCTCAGACCCTGCCTTCCATCCCAGCATCAACCTCCACGTGAATCTGCACCTCTGCCCCAGCACCCAGAGCAACCCCAGCCCAGTCCAGCTCCAGCCCGGGTCCATCATGGCCAAGGACTTCCAAGACATCCAGCAGCTGAGCTCGGAGGAAAATGACCATCCCCTCCGGCGAGGTGAGGGGCCAGGCACTCATGGGCTGAATCCCAGGAGAGAAAATCTATTTTGGAAAGGCAAGTGTGCAGTTCCTGCGGCTTTGCTCCACTCTGTCTCAGGTCGCGATGGCTCTGGCCCTTTGAGGTCTCTGCTGCATCCAGTCTGTGAACAGGGACTGAGGAGGGCCCAACACCCCTGCTTGCCCCCTGACCTCACCTTCCTTTCTACACCAGGACCCCAGGAAAGGTGTGTGCCCAGAGGTGTGGGGAGATCTGGAAGATAACCTGCTGCCCTTCTCCCAACCCAAGAACACATGTACCCTGTGTGTGCATGTGCACGTCCGTGCATATGAGGAGCGCAGATTCAGCTAGGACTCTGTGTGTGTGTATCTTGTGTGTGTGTGAGAGTGCATATGTTGTGTGTGTGTTGTATGTTGTGTATGTTCTGTGAGTGTGTTGTGTGAGTGTATGTTGTGTGTGTTGTGTGAGTGTATGTATGTTGTGTGTGATTGTGTGTGTGATGTGTGTGTGTGCGTGTGTGTGTAGAGGTGAGGGGAGTTGGGGTGGGTGGGGGAAATAGGCATGTGATTGTGTGTGTGTGATGTGTGTGTGTGTGTGTGTGTGTGTGTGTGTGTAGAGGTGAGGCGAGTTGGGGTGGGTGGGGGAAATAGGCACAGAGAGATCCTGGAAGCTTCCTGCTCCCCCCGTCTCTCAAGACCCCTTCTCTGGATCCTTCTCTAGTAAATATCAACTAAAAGACCCAGGTGTCTTGGAGATTTTGTTTTAGATGGGAGTGTTGTGGCAGGATCATAGCTCACTGCAGCCTCAAACTCCTGGGTTTAAGCCATCCTCCCACCTCAGCCTCCCAAGTAGCTAGGGCTACAGGTGTGCACCACTGTGCCCAGCTAATTAAAATTTTTTGTAGAGATGGAGTCTCACTGTATTGCCCAGGCTGGTGGGAAAAGATTTTAAGGTGAGAAAGAGATCTGAGCAGTTCTAGGCAGAAGGCAAGAGCCAGGGATGGAGGAGTGTCAGGTGTGTGGGTACGGGTGGTGGAGCCAGGTTCCATGGAGGCAGGAGGGGCAGGGGCTTGGAGCTTACGAAGGGGATTGGTTAGCTGGGCTGGGAGGAGGGATTCCTCATTCCTAAGGCTGGCCAACCAACTGAGGGAGGGCTGGTGCTGGGCCGGACAGGGCAGGGCAGGGGACAGGAGGGATAGGTGGTCCCTACCAGGGACCACTCGGGAACACCAGCAGCATCTCCTCTCCCTATAGTGGGCTGGCAGGACTTCCCGCCAGGCAGTGGCCCCACAGGCAGGGACCCTGTCAGCCTCACTCTCCTCTGCAACTCCAGTGTCCACACGGTGCCCAGTACATGGTGAACACTCAGAAAGGATGTTGGATGCTGCTGAATCTTCTGAGGGTGAGAGAATTTAGAGTTCGAGCAGGAGGCTTGGAGAGAGGCCAGGATTTCTGAAATTAATGGGAGAGCGAGCTCACTTGAATGGACTGAGGGACACCAATGGGGGGCCCCTCTGAAGGGATGTAGCCAAGTCCCTGCGTTTCTCTCCAGCAGCCTGGGTGGTGGGGGCTGGGGGAATGTTATCATGTGAGCTGAAAAAGGTGAAGGGTTGTGGGTAGTCACTTACAGGGGCAGTGTCTGACTCAGGACAGTGACCTGGGGAGGAAGATTCTGGGCCCCTGACTCAGTCTCCCCAGTATGTGGTGGTGCTGGGCGGGGTGATAGAAATCAGAAGACAGGGTAGTCCAAAGTCAGGGTCCAAGGCCAAGAAGAGCAGGCGTTCTGTTTGCAGGTGGATGCTGCAAAGACAGGAGCTCGGGGCTGGGGGAACTGGCGTTGAACTGGAGGGCCAGTGGGAGGGCGTATGAATGTGTGTGTTAGCATATGTGTGCACATGTGTGTACAACAGAACGTGGTTCATGAGTGTGTGCAAATGTGTGTTTTTGAGTGAAGCAAGAAATGTGTGTGTGAGGGTATGTGAATGTGTGTGTGTGAGTTTGTGAGGGTATGTGAATGTGTGTGTGTTTGTGAGGGTATGTGAATGTGTGTGTGTTTGAGGGTATGTGTGTGTGAGTTTGTGAGGGTGTGTGTTTGTGAGGGTGTGTGTGTGTGAGGGCATGTGTGTGTGTGAGGGTATGTGAATGTGTGTGTGTTTGTGAATGTGTATGTGAGTGTGAGTTTGTGAGGGTATATGTGTGTGAGTGTATGTGTTTGTGAGGGTATGAGTGTGTGGGTGTGAGTGTGTGGGTGTTTGTGAGGGTATGTGTGTGTGAGAGGGTATATGAACATGTGAGTTTGTGAGGGTTTGTGTGTTTGTGAGAGTATGTGAGTGTGTGTGTGTGAAGGTATGTGAATGTGTGTGTGTTTGTGAGGGTATGAGTGTGTGTGTGTTTGTGAGGGTAAGTGAATGTGTGTTTGTGAGGGTGTGTGTTTGTGAGGGTATGTGAGTGTGAGTTTGTGAGGGTATGTGTGTGTGAGTGTGTGAGGGTATGTGAATGTGTGAGGGCATGTGAATGTGTGTGTGTGTGAGGATATGTGTGTGTGAGTTTGTGAAGGTATTTGAGTGTGTGTGTTTGTGAGGGTATGTGAACGTGTGTTTGTGAGGGTATGTGAGTGTGTGAGGGTATGTGAATGTGTGAGGGCATGTGAATGTGTGTGTGTGTGTGAGGGTATGTGTGTGTGAGTTTGCGAAGGTATGTGAAGGTATGCGAAGGTATGTGAATGTGTGTTTGTGAGGGTATGTGAATGTGTGTGTGTATGTGAGTTTGTGAGGGTATGTGAGTGTGTGAGGGCATGTGAATGTGTGTGTGAGGGTATGTGTGTGTTTGTGAAGGTATGTGAGTGTGTGTGAGGGTATGTGAATGTGTGTGTGAGGGTATGTGAATGTGTGTGTGTGTGTTTGTGAGGGTATGTGAGTGTGTGTGAGGGTGTGTGTGTGAGGGTATGTGAGTGTGTGTGTGAGGGTATGTGAATGTGTGTTTGTGAGTGTATGTGAGTGTGTGTTTGTGAGGGTATGTGAATGTGTGTGTGAGTTTGTGAGGGTGTGTGTGTGTGAGAGTTTGTGAGTGTGTGTGAGGGTATGTGAATGTGTGTGTTTGTGAGGGTATGTGTGAGTTTGTGAGGGTATGTGAATGTGTGTGTGTGAGTTTGTGAGGGTAGTGTGTGTATGTGTGAGTTTGTGAGGGTATGTGTGTGTGAGGGTATGTGAATGTGTGTATGTGAGGGTGTGTGTTTGTGAGGGTATGTGTTTGTGTGGGTTTGTGTATGTGAGCTTCTGAGGGTATGTGAATGTGTGTGTGTGTGTTAGTGAGGGTATGTGAGTGTGTGTTTGTGAGGGTATGTGTGTGTGTATGTGAGTGTGTGTGTGAGGGTATGTGAATGTGTGTGTTTGTGAGGGTATGTGAGTGTGTGTGAGGATATGTGAATGTGTGTTTGTGAGGGTATGTGTGTGTGTGGGTTTGTGTGTGTGAGCTTGTGAGGGTATGTGAATGTGTGTGTGAGGGTATATGAATGTGTGTGTGTGAGGGTATGTGTGTTTGTGAGGGTGAGTGTGTCAGTTTGTGAGGGTGTGTGTGTGAATGTGTGAGGGTATGTGAATGTGTGAGTTTGTGAGGGTATGTGTGTGTTTATGAGGTATGTGAATGTGTTTTGTGTGTGTTTGTGAGGGTATGTGAGTGTGTGTGAGTTTGTGAGAGTATGTGAATGTGTGTGTGAGTTTGTGAGGGTGTGTGTGTTTGTGAGGGTATATGAATGTGTGTGTGTTTGTGAGGGTGTGTGTGGGTTTGTGAATGTGTGTGAGCTTGTGAAGGTATGTGAATGTGTGTATGAGTTTGTGAGGGTGTGTGTGGGGGGGGTTTGTGTGTGTGAGCTTGTGAGGGTATGTATGTGTGTGAGTTCATGAGGGTATGTGAGTGTGTGTGTTTGTGAGGGTATGTGTGTGAGTTTGTGAGGGTATGTGTGTGTCAGTGAGGGTATGTGTGTGTGTGTTTGTGAGGGTATGTGAGTGTGAGTTTGTGAGGGTATGTGTGTGTGAGGGTATGTGAATGTGTGTTTGTGAGGGTGTGTGTGAGTTTGTGAGGGTATGTGAATGTGTGTGTGAGTTTGCGAGGGTGTGAGTGTGTGTGAGGGTGAGTGTGTGAGGGAGAGTGTGTGTGAGGGTGAGTGTGTGTGGGTTTGTGAATGTGTGTGAATTTGTGAGGGTATGTGTGTGTGTGAGTGTGTGTGAGTTTGTGAGGGTATGTGAATGTGTGGGTGAGTGCTGTCAGGGTGTGGATGGATCAAGGGGCGGGTGCGGTACCTGTGAGGCGGCCTCCAGCTGAGGGGAGCAAATTCAGAGTGGAATGAGGTTTCTGGGGAGTGAGGGCAGAGGCCACTGGGGAGGAGGCCTTGCGTGGTGGGGATGAGGACAGCAGGTGGGACCTGGAGGGCTGTCCTTGGAGAGTGGGCTGTGGCGGAATGACCAGACTTAAGGCTCTCAGTGGAATTTGGGGAGGGGAGGGATTGTTCCAGTACGGATTTTAGTAAGAACACAGGACCCAGCTTCTGGAATCTCCACTCTGAGGGGACAGGGGTCTTAGAAGAGCTGAGACTAAGGTCCGAGGTGATCTGGAGGCCTCTGCCACTGGCTGGATGGGAGGAAGAGCATTCACAGATCCCCTTCTCTGGATATGTGCCTACGCAGGGATGGGTCTGTCCCCAGCCCCTCTGTGTCTCCCAGTCCCGTAGCTCCAGGATCAGGGCTTTGCACACAGCTGATGTGAATATCCTGTGTCATGAGCATGGGTGTGTGCACTCGGGTAGCTGCATGTGTATCTTTGAACATGGCAATATGGGTGCGAGGGTGTAAGAGTGTGTGTCAGTGTGTGTGTGCGCGTGTGTGTGTGTGCAATACTCAAATGCTGGGGTCAAGGTCCATGATGACTCCCCCATGGCCCCAACCAATCTCCCCACCCAGGTTATGCCTCCCCAGGCTTCGGGGCCCTGCTTTTACCCTCTGACTCCCAGCGCCCTGGCTGCCAGCTCCTGATGCCCCTCTCCCACAGGGCCACCTCCTGCCCAGCTCCTGCCACAGCGTCTCTGCTCCACGGTCCGCTTCAGTCTGTTTGCCCTGGGCTTCAATATCCTGCTGCTGGTGGTGATCTGTGTGGTTGGGTCCCAAAGTGAGGGTCACAGGGTCCAGTAGGGATGGCAAGGAGTTGGGGAAGAGACACGGGCAGTGGCGGGCAGTGACGGGGGTGATGGGAGGGGAAGGGATGGAGGTGGGGCGAATGTGGGGGCCGTGAGGGGCTGGTCACATGGACAGTGATGGGGACACAGCCCCTCTCCCTCGTCCTGCCCCTGCTGCCACCTGACAAGGTGCACAGCTGCAAGCAGAGCTGCGGACCCTGGAGGAAGCTTTCAGCAACTTCTCCTCGAGCACCCTGATGGAGATCTATGCTCTCGGCAGCCATGGTGAGGGGCTGGATGGCTGGGCTGTCATTTATCTGCACAGGTTTGCTGGGCTCAGTGCCAAGTCTGCGTCAGGGCTGTGTTGGGTGCTGTGGGGTACAGGCTGGGCAGGGCGTCCAGGGGCCCTGGAGGATGTAGAGGAGGGAGGCAGGTGGGGACGGAGGAGGTTAGTGCCAGGTGGAGAGGTTGGATCTGCGACATCTGGAGGCCAGGAAGGCACCACGTCTTGGCGCTGTGAGCAGATCGAGTGTGGCGGGAGCCCATCGGAGGGACAGGCAGATAAGGGGTGTCCAGAGACGTGGGGAGGGGCCCGGCCACGCAGGTGAGCCATGCTGACAGAGCGAGGCTTTATTTTGAGAAAATGGGAACCCATTGAAGGGATTTAGGCAGGAGAGTGGCCTGAGCCACTGTGGCAGTGCAGGGAGCTTGGGCGGGGTCGTGGAGGCCAGGAGGTAGAGGCCTGCAACGCCCAGGATGAGGCGCTGGCCCCCTGATGCCCCAGGAGCATGAGGATGGAGGGAGGCTGAGCAGGGAAACACTTGGCTTTCCACTTTCAGGAGGCAGCGTGGGTGACAAGATAACATCTCTGGGAGCCAAGCTGGAGAAACAGAAGCAGGATCTGAAAGCAGGTCAGAGAGCCTCCCGGGGTGTGTGTGCATGTGCGTGCATGTGTACATGTGCGGTGTGTGTGTAGTGTGTGCGTGTGTGTCTGTCTCTGTATGTGTGGGGTGGTGTGTCATGGATGTGGTGTAGTGTGTATATGTGCATGTTGTGTGCCTGTGTGGTGTCGTGTGATGGGTCTGTGTGTGTGGTATGATGTATGTGTGTGTTTGCATGTAATATGTGGTGCATCTCTTGGTGTGTTTGTGTGTGTGATGAATCTGTGTGTGGGGTGGTGTATGTATGTGTGTGTGACGGGTCTGTGTGGTGTGGTAGCTGTAGTGTGTTGGTATGGTGTGTGTGGTTTGATGTGTGTGGTGTGTGAATGTATGTATGTGTGTGTGGTGTATGTATGTGTGTGTGGTGTGTCTATGTAGGGGTGTGTGCATATGTGTGTGGTGGGTGTATGTGTTGGTATGATGTGTCTGTGTGTGCATGTGGGGTAGAGTAGTCTGGTGTATATGTGTGTGTCTGTACGTGGTCTGGGCGGCCTGAATGTGTATGTGTTGGGTCTGTGTGATCTGTGTGATATATGTGTCTGTGGTGTGTGTGTGTGTGGTATGGTGTGTGTCGTAGTGTGTGTGGTGTGTGGTGTGTGTGGTGTAGTGTGATCTAGGCATGGTATACGTGTTTGTGTGGTATGTGGTGTGTGTGGTGAGGTCTGAGCATGGTATACGTGTCTGTGGTGTGTGGTATGTGTGGTGTGGTGTGATCTATGCATGGTAGAGTCTGTGTGGTGTGTGGTGTGTGGTGTGGTGTGGTGTGGTGTGGTCTGAGCATGGTATACATGTCTTTGTGGTGTGTGGTGTGGTCTGGGCATGGTATACATGTCTGTGTGGTGTGTGGTGTGTGTGGTGTGGTGTGATCTATGCATGGTAGAGTCTGTGTGGTGTGTGGTGTGGTGTGGTCTGGGCATGGTATA
This sequence comes from Cacajao melanocephalus, assembly GCA_963573385.1. Classification (NCBI taxonomy): domain Eukaryota; kingdom Metazoa; phylum Chordata; class Mammalia; order Primates; family Pitheciidae; genus Cacajao; species Cacajao melanocephalus. The sequence continues at coordinate 23,587 of CAUYLG010048287.1, read as the reverse complement.
CGTGTCTGTGTGGTGTGTGGTGTGTGTGCTGTGGTGTGGTCTGAGCATGGTATACATGTCTTTGTGGTGTGTGGTGTGGTCTGGGCATGGTATACATGTCTGTGTGGTGTGTGGTGTGTGGTGTGTGTGGTGTGGTCTGAGCATGGTATACGTGTCTGTGTGGTGTGTGGTGTGTGGTGTGTGTGGTGTGGTCTGAGCATGGTATACGTGTCTGTGTGGTGTGTGGTGTGCGGTGTGGTGTGGTCTATGCATGGTAGAGTCTGTGGGGTGGATGTGCTTCCCAAGCCACAGGCTGGAGCCGGGCAGGAGGGGATGTGCCTGCCGGCAGCACTTTCACCTGCCTGTCCTAGATCACGAATCCCTGCTCCTGCATCTGAAGCACTTCCCCATGGACCTGCGCTTCTTGACCTGCCAGATGGAGCTCCTCCACAGCAATGGTAGGGGTGGGGCGTCTGCAGTCCCCGTGTGCACCCCTCTGGCTGGATCTCATCCCCCTGCCCCCGACCCCTCAGGCTCCCAAAGGACCTGCTGCCCTGTCAACTGGGTGGAGCACCAAGCTAGCTGCTACTGGTTCTCTCACTCGGGGAAGGCCTGGGCCGAGGCGGAGAAGTACTGCCAGCTGGAGAACGCACACCTGGTGGTCATCAACTCCTGGGAGGAGCAGGTGAGGCCACGCTTCCCGCAGGCAGGAGGGAGGACGCCCTTGGAAGGCAGACTGTGGGAGGCTGGATCAGGCTTATTTTATCCTTTTAACCTAAAAAGAGAGTCCAGAAGCAGAATCGTGGTGGAGTTCTGGGAGGTTCAGTGAAACAACCATTGATTCATTCTTTTTTTGAGACAGAATTTCACTCTTGTTGCCCAGGCTAGAGGGCAATGGCACGATCTTGGCTCACTGCAACCTCCACCTCCTAGGTTCAAGCAATTCTCCTGCCTCAGCCTCCTGAGTAGCTGAGACTACAGGCTCATGCCACCACGCCTGGCTAATTTTTTGTATTTTTAGTAGAGACGAGGTTTCATCATGTAAGCCAGGATGGTTTCAATCTTCTGACTTCATAATCCACCCACCTCAGCCTCCCAAAGTGCTGGGATTACAGGCGTGAGCCCCCGCGCCTGGTCTCTTTTTTGTTTTGTTTTTTTAAATATGTTCAGCTTTCTGATTTTAGGCAGCTGCTGATTCTAAGAGGTCGGAGGTTGCAGCCTGGAGCTTGGCAAAGAGACAGGAGCCAGGCAACCAGGCAATACGGAGCAGGTCAGGAGACAGGATGCGGGACAGGATGACCAAAGGGACCAGGACAGGCCGGAGAACACAGGGAAGGCACCGAGGGTCCCTTCTTGCTGTGCTGGGCTTCGAGTGCTGGTCACTTGGATGAAGGGAACCAAGCAGGGAGGAGCCCAGTGACTCACCTGCAGAGGGTTACTGGTTCCCTCCAAGGTGCTGTCTCCCCTTCCCATGGCCACTGCCAGACAGCAAAGTTCACAGAGAAGAATCAACCCATTAGAATAGATGGGACAGCTTTGGAAAAGGAGGGTAATAATGGTAACACTTACTGAGCACTTACTATGTGCTTTCATACATTCATTTCTTCGAACCCCACAATCCCAGGGCACAGGCACTCGTATTATTCCCAGTTCAAGGGAGAGGGGGATGTCAGCACTAAGGAACAGAGAGTTTAAGTAACTTGTCACAAATTGAGCAAGAGATGGGACCACACTTCAGACCCACCTCTTTAGCCAGTGTCTTCAACTGCTACGTGCTGCTTTGGTCCTGTAGGGTATGTGAGGGCCTTGTTTTGTATGAACTTGGAAGTTTTTTTTTTTTTTTTTTTGAGACAGTTTCATTCTTGTTGCCCAGGCTGGAGTGCAATGGCATGATCTTGGCTCACTGCAACCTCTGCCACTGGGTTTAAGTGATTCTTCTGCCTCAGCCTCCCAAATAGTTGAGATTACAGGTGCATGCCACCACACCTGGCTAATTTTTATATGGTTAGTAGAGACAGGGTTTCACCATTTTGGCCAGGCTGATCTCGAACTCCTAACCTTGGGTGATATGCCTGCCTCAGCCTCCCAAAGTGCTGAGATTATAGGCATAAGCCACTGTGCCTGGCCTGAACTTGGAAGTATTTTATTGCCGCAGTAGTTAAGCCATGTGATACGGGGCCAGAATATATGTATTGTTTGCTTTGCATCAGGTCTGTTAGTGCTTTATAGCATGGAGTGGGTATGAACGTATTTTGCTTACTGATCAGGTTGAACTTGCCAACATTTAATCAGTTTTGACCTCTACAAATGTCAGTTTCATGCAGTTAAACCTGATTTCAGTGTTCTGTGACTTGGCACACAACAAGTTCATGACCACTACAACTTCATGCTGGACAGTGCTTTCGTCATTATGAAGCAAACGTGTGTCCCATTTAATGCTTTTTTGCCTTGAATTTATCTGATATATAAATGCCGGTTCTCAGTCTTGACTGTACATTGTAATCTCTTTAAGAGTTAAAAAAAAATATCGACTCCTGGGTCTCACCCTTAAAAATGCTGATTTAAATTAATCTTGGCCTTATCCTGGACCATTCCCTGAGGAGTCCCACAGGACAGCTAAGCTTAAGGTATTTCTCCTGTATAGGTTTTTTGTTTTGTTTTTGAGACAAGGTCTGGCTCTATTGCCCAGGCTGGAGTGCAGTGGCATGATCTCAGCTCACTGTAACCTCTGCCCTCCAGACTCAAGCGATCCTCCCACCTGAGCCTCTCGAGAAGCTGGGACTACAGGTGCACCCCACCACGCCTGGCTAGTTTTTTGTATTTTTAGTAGAGACGATGTTTCACCATGTTGCCCAGGCTGGTCTTGAACTCCTGGCCTCAAGCAATTTGCCCACCTGGGCCTCCCAAAGTGTTGGAATTACAGGTGTGAGCCACTGTAATCCAAAAACTGCACCTGGCAGGTTTTGGTTTTGATGTTTAAAAAATCTAATAAGTACTTTTCCTTCTAATAGTTGAGTATCTCATTTACATTTTAGATATGTTTCACCTTAGTCCTTTCTTTTTTCTGCTTTACATGCTTTTTAATTTTCTTACAAATGCTCTGTGAGAGGTGCTCTTTTTGTTTTCTCCTTTTTGGAATTTTGGAATCTATGTAGTTTATTTTGAGTTATTCCAGTGATTGCTTGTATAACTTTAAATAATAGGCTGAAAATTACTACTTTGAAAACTAAAAGTTTGTATGACTTCCATAGGAAAGGTGAGAAGACCAGGATACCTCTTACTCCCACATGCCTGAATCTTCTCTTTCCTAGGTTCCTCAAGTTTTTTATCTGAAATTTTTTGTTTTGTTTTTGAGATGGAGTCTTGCTCTATCTCCTGGGCTGGAGTGCAGTGGCGGGATCTTGGCTCACTGCAACCTCCGCCTCCTGGGTTCAAGCGATTCTCCTGCCTCAGCCTCCCGAGTAGCTGGGATTACAGGCGCCCGCCACCATGCCTGGCTAATTTCTGTATTTTCAGTAGAGACGGGGTTTCACCATGTTGGCCAGGCTGGTCTCAAACTCTTACCTCAGGTGATCCCCCCACCCCAGCCTCTCAAAATGCTGGGATTACAGGCTTGAGCCACTGTGCCTGGCCTTTTTTTTTTTTTTTTTTTTAATTATATAGCTCAAACTTTTCAGTTCCTTTACTTAGCATCATATTCTCTTGTATTGATGTCTTCTTTCACATTTTATGTCTTTTAAAAAAAATTTTTAAGCATGTAAAGAAATTGTTCTCCAATATCCCCTTATATTCTGAAGAAAGGCTTCTTTTCAAAGTTTGTTTTTCACCCCTCTCTTTGATATCCCAGTTCTTTTTCCTCTGCCTCATCTTCCTCTTTCTTTTGGGGGACATAAGTTCTGTGACAGTTTTCTTTCTCTGTCACTTTTGTGAATGGATACAATGCATTCTTTCCTATGATTCACCCGGGAAAGGGGGAATGAATGATCCTGGACTGTCTTCTCTGATCATCTGGCATGATTTGATTCCTCCTCTCCATCTTTAACACCAAGGGCTGGATGCTGCTAATTTGTAATCTCTGCCAGTTGTTCAGTTTCTTGTGGTGATGGGAGAGAGGGCTGCCAGCGAGCAGCAGCACAGAGCATATCTTGTCCCCAGGCACTTTCTCTCCAACTCCGCTGACTCCTCTGGACTTGGGGAAGCCTTGCCTGCCTCTGAGGGCTGCCTCTTCATGCTTCTTCTTCCTATGTGGAAAGTAGAAAATTTCCTCTTCAGAGTTTCCTTTCTTGTTAAAGAATAAATCCTTCTTGCTAATAACTCTTTGTTAAGCCCTATCCTATGTGGCTGTTAGACATGTTCACGGGCATATAGTACATTCCATGTCCATGTACTTTAAACAAGATATCTGTGCCGGACGTGCTCACAGGTATGTCCCAGCTTGTAGCCTATGCTCCTTCCTTATGCCTTTTTGTTCTCCATTGCTTTTACCTGTTTAAAAAAGTTTCATTAGCCAATCAGGTTTTAGTTTAAATTGTAAGGTCTGGCTCCAACCAATGAAAATCAGACACAGCAGTAAGAACAACCCCAAATGCATAAGGGATAAATATGTCTGCTTTTCCCTTTGTTCATTGTACTCTTGTGGCTAGCGAGGATACCCTTCCTGCTGGCAAGAGTACCCTTCCTGCAGGAAGTAAAAATTGCTTTGCTAAAAAGTCCTTTGTCTCAGTGCTAATTTTTCTTTGTGGCACCGAGCATCTGTTTCCAACATCCTATTTGTGGGATTCCAGAATTTCAGGATGCAATAGTTTCTGATAATCAGATGAGGTGAATAACTGGAACCTTAGTTGTTTTTCTAGGGACTGAGAGTAGAATTAGGCAATTTTCCTTCAAATACTATTGGGGCCCTTTTGCTGGCTGTCAAAAGGAATTTTTGAGTGTGCACGTTGCTCAATGGATCCATCCCTCTGCTTCCTCCACAAAACCAGGTGACCACACCTCCCCCTGCTACCCTACCAAACCATGGGACCTAAGTCCCCAGGAACAGCTGTATGTGTAAGAGAAAGCCACTTGGAGGGGCTACTGTGCTGGGGTGTGGGTGCACATGAGTCCCGGGGAGCTCTCTGTAGCCTCAAAGGCCACTTTCACTCAAGCCCCTGCCAGCTGGCTGACTAGGCTGCTTCCTCACACCCAGGCATTTTCCTATTTTGCACCAATTGCCAGATTCCACATAGCTAGATCATAATGGAGCCCTGGGCAGTGGGTCCAAGCTTAGAGGCTCCCGGGCCTGACAAATCTCAGAGAATGACAGCTACACATAAAATGAGAGCGACCAGGGGATGATGTACCTGAGAGGCAAGTGAAACTGAGATCTTTAGTGGGTCTAGGGTCTGGGGAGGCAGTAGGAGCAGAGACCAGGATCAGGATCCCAGGAGTTTGAGGCTGTGGGCAGAAGACAGGGAGAGGACCAGAGCTTGGGTAGAGCCATAAGCTGGGAATGATGGGGGATGCTGGGCCAGGGCTGTGAGCAGGACAGTGTCCACTGACTCAGGTACAGGATTGGCTCTCTGGGCTCTGCAACTCCCTGCAAAGTGTGGTCACTGCAGTGCCCATCTCAGAGGGCTTCTGAGGATTAAATGAGATCATCTTTGCACAGACAGCATCAAGTCTAGCCCAGTAAATGTGCACTGAACAATAGCTATAGTGACAGAAGGAAAAGCTAGGAAGCAGTCTTGTTGGGAGCTGATGCATCAGCCTGGGGGCAGATCAGGCTGGGAAAGGCTGAGGGGGCCACGGTTCCATGGCTGCATAGAGGGAGGATAAAGGCACAGGAGACTAGAAACTTCCTTGTCGTCTGTTTTTCCAGAAATTCATTGCACAACACACGAACCCCTTTCATACCTGGATAGGTCTCACGGACAGTGATGGCTCCTGGAAATGGGTGGATGGCACAGACTATAGTCACAACTACAAGTAAGCGGCCTCTTCCCTCACCCCCTTGTTAGATATCTCTGGGGACAGCCCCCTGGCCTTTCATTCCAAGCCACCCTGACTCGTCTCTCAGGGACCAAACTCCCCAGTCCTCTCTTTCCCAGACTCCCAAACCCTCCAAGGCTGTGCTTTTCTGGGCTCAGGGTGAGAATTGCTGGGACTAGGGGCAGAAGTTAGAGTCTGAGTTTTCTCTTGCATCCTTAGGAACTGGGCTGCCACTCAGCCTGATGATTGGCACGGGCATGAGCTGGGTGAAAGTGAAGACTGTGCTGAAATCCGGCCAGATGGCCGCTGGAACGATGACTTCTGCCTGCAGGTGCACCGCTGGGTGTGTGAGAAGAAACAAAATATCACCAGCGAGGTGGCCTGACCCCAGCGCACCTCTGTCTAACCCATAGCCCACAGCCACTCAGCTCTGGCTTCTCTGTTGAGGGTTTTGAAGAAAGGAAGAAAAATGGAGACAGGGGTATGGGGAAGAGCTGAGCAAAGATAGAAAGGAGGTAGTTTAAGAGTCCTTGACCCTGGAGGGCGGAGATCCCCCCTCCTTCCCTAATTCATTGTAATTATTAGAATTGTCAGCCTCTTCAATGGCGTAGGAAAAGAAGAAACAAATACTCGAATCTCTGTGTGGCTTGGTTATTTGGAACTGAGAAATGTAGGATGCAAACAAGAGAGAGAGGGGAGGGCGTGGAAGAGGCAAGGTATGAATCCTGGACAGCTGCTCCTTGCTCCCAAATCCTGAGGGAAACAAGAAAGGGGTTTGGAGTGGATGGGTTTGTGGCTGGCACTGGTGGGAAGGGGCTGGCTGGGCTGTGACTGGAGGGTCCACTTGGCTCCCAGGGCTCCCAAAGGAAGCATCTTTCTCTGCAGTTGGCTTCTCCCCAGACTGGGTCACAGGGAACACCCCAGCTTCACTCTCAGCCTTCAAGGAAAATGGTCAAGAGGAGGAGGATTGGTAAGTCGCTTTCTCACCACCATGGCTATCTCTTTTTGACCCCACGCAGATCTAGACAAATCTCCAGCACAGGGTGTCACCAACAATCCCCACAGTGAGTAAACTAACCCCTCCAAGAACATTCTGAAACTGACCTTAAAAAGACTGTTAAGCCGGCCAGGCACGGTGGCTCATGCCCAGCACTTTGGGAGGCCGAGGTGGGCGGATGACCTGAGGTCAGGAGTTCAAGACCAGCCAGACCAACATGGAGAAACCCCGTCTGTACTAAAAACACAAAATTAGCTGGGCGTGGTGGCGTATGACTGTGATCCCAGCTACTTGGGAGGCTGAGGCAGAAGAATTGCTTGAGCCTGGGAGGTGGAAGTTGCAGTGAACTCAGATCACGCCATTGTACTCCTGCCTGGGCAGCAAGAGTGAAACTCCGTCTCAAAAACAAAACAAAAGACTGTTAAGTCATTATATATTTTTGTTTTAAGTTACGGAAGTAATACATTCCATTAGTAAAAAAGGTTTTAAATGCCACACACACATACACACATATACACACATACACAGACACATACACAGATACACACATACATAAACACAAACATACAAACACATACACAGATACACACATACACACAAACACAAACACGCAGAGACACATATATACTACATACACATACACACATACACAAATACATGCACACACACATACAGGCACACATACACACACACACGAGTGTCTCTCAGTCCTCCCTGGTCTCCCCAGAATCCATTCTTTCATGGGTCCCATCAGAGCCCTTGCTGTGTACATGACTAGATGCAGTATTACATGTCATCACATAGCTTGCCTGTTCCACTTGGCAATACTTCATGGACATTGATCTAATCGATGCCATTACCTGACAGGTGTTACCTCCTTGAACTTAGCAGCTGTAGAGAATTCCAAAGTAAGGCTGTGCCGTAGATTATGGAATCATTCTCTGTGGTGGGCAAATGGTTGCCACTTTTGTTTCTTTGTTTTCCTATAGAATGTTTCAAAGTAATTTCTTGCTTGTCAGCTTGTGATAGGTCAAGACTTCCCAGTTTTCAGTTGCAAAATTTTCTAGGATTGCCACTTCAAAATGTACATGATTGGCATTAAATTTAAAAAATCATGAAAATAGTCTGGGCACATTGGCTCATGCCTATAATCTCAGGATTTTGAGAGGCTGAGGTGGTGGATCTCCTGAGTTGAGACTAGCCTGGGCAATATGGTGAAACCCTGTCTGTACAACACACACACACACACACACCCCTGCTGGGTGCGGTGCTGCATGCCTGCAGTCCCAGCTGCTTGGGAGGCTGAGATGGAAGGATAGTTTGAGTCCAGGAAATTGAGGCTGTAGGAAGCTGTGATTGCGCCACTACACTGCAGCCGGGGTGGAGAGCGAGGTCCTGTCTCAAAAAATAAATGATGGAAGTAATAATACACATATACATATATATGTACACACACACACACACACACACACGTATATATTTTGAGACCAGGTCTTGCTCTGTTGCCCTGGCTGGAGCGCAGTGGCACGGTCATGGCTCTCTGCAGCCTCAAACACCTGGCCTGAAGTGATCCTCCCACTTCACCCTCCCAAGCAGCTGGAACTATAGGTGCATACCACCAAGCCTGGCTAATTTTTAAATTTTTAATAAAGACAGGGTCTCACTAAACTGAGTTTGAGATCAGAAGGCCTTCTGGTTGAAGGCCAGTTTGAACCTCCTGGTCTCAAACTCCTGCGCTGCTCAAGTGATCCACCTGCCTCGGCCTCCCAAAGTGCTGAGTTTCCATGTGTTGTTATAGGTAGTTAGGCAAGAGTGGGCAGGAGGGGACTTTCCTAGCCACTAGGAATGTCAGGTGGTGGTTCAGCAATGATCACATGGCCTCTTTAAAAGTGATAAATTGGCAACTGGTGGTGTCAGGGAGAGGCCATTTACTGAGGGTCAACACCTGTTGCGGTAAAGTGTCGATTGGATACAGATTCCAGGGAGAAGCAACTTCCCGGGCACGCACATTAGGAGACAAAATGGGCCGGGCGCGGTGGCTCACGCCTGTAATCCCAGCACTTTGGGAGACCAAGGCGGGCGGATCACGAGGTCAGGAGTTTGTAGACCAGCCTGGCCAATATGGTAAACTCCATCTCTACTAGAAATACAAAAAATTAGCCGGGTGTGGTGGCGTGTGCCTGTAGTCCCAGCTACTTGGGAGGCTGAGGCAGAAGAATCACTTGAACCTGGGAGGCAGAGGTTGCGGTGAGCTGAGATTGTGCCACTGCACTCCAGCCTGGGCAACAAAGCGAGGCTCTGTCTCAAAAAAAAAAAAAAAAGCCAAAATGACCTTCTGGGGCACTCCACTGGGAAAAGGAAGAAAGCCTCAGATGGGTGTGCGTACAACTTCCTAAACCAACTGGGCGTGCTCACCTCCCCAGGGTAAGATGGGCGCATGGGGGCAGCCACCTTAAGGGAAGAATCATGGGAAAGGAGCCAGCCTAGAAAGTCCCTGGATCAATGTTAAACGTCAAGCTTGTTCTTCAAGCAGCGGGCTTGGGTCTCTTCCAAATGTACTTTCCTTTCCTGTTCTGAAGCCTTTTAAAATAAGCTTCCACTCCTGCTCTGAAATTTGCCTTGGTCTCTTTTTCTGCCTTATGCCCCTCAGTCAAATTCTTTCTTCTGAAGAGGCAAGAACTGAGGTTGCTGCAGACCTGTAAGGATTCACCGCCGGTAACTTGGACGCCTCCCCCGGTGACAATGTGAGCCACTGCGCTGGTCCTATGATATTTTAATAATTAATCTTTCAACATTCCTCAAAAACCCGCCCCCCCCTTTTCTTGCTGCATACTGTTTGCTTCTGCATATTACAAACTCATTTGCTTTTACTTTTCTTTCTTTCTTTTTTTTTTTTTGAGACAGAATCTTGTCCTGTTGCCCAGGCTGGAGCGCAGTGGTGCAATCTCCGCTCACTGCAACCTTCGTCTCCCGAGTTCAAGTGATTCTCCTCACTCAGCCTCCTGAGTAGCTGGTATTACAAGCACCTGCCATCACACCTGGCCAATTTTGGGTTTTTAGTAGAGACGGGGTTTCACCATGTTAGCCAGGCTGGTCTTGAAATCTGGATCTCCAGTGATCTGCCTGCCTCGGCCTCCCAAAGTGCTGAGATTACAGGTGTGAGCCACCGTGCCTGGCCTTCTCATTTTCTAATTGAGATTTTTTTTTTTTGACTGTTGAGTTTTGATAAGTCATTGTATATTCTAGGTACTAACCCTTTGTTGGACACGTGGTTTGCGAATACTTTCTACAAGTCTGTAGCTTGTCATTTTATCCTCTTAACAAAAACCCATTTCCAAAAAGACTAATAGGATAAATAACATCTTGGCAAGTCCAATTAAGGAACTGAGAAAAGTGACATGACCACAGGAAATAGGAAGGTTAAATGACACTTTTCCTGTTTTTATTTGGTTGGATTCCCAAAGCTGAGAATGATTGTTGATAAGGGTCTATTTAAAACAGGCGCACACCTGTAATCCCAGCACTTTGGGAAGCCAAGGTGGGTGGATCACATGAGGTCAGGAGTTCGAAACCAGCCTGACCAACATGGAGAAACCCCCTTTTCTACTAAAAATACAAAATTAGCTGGGCATGGTGGTGCATGCCTGTAATCCCAGCTACTTGAGAGGCAGAGGCAGGAGAATCGCTTGAACCTGGGAGGCAGAGGTTGTGGTTGCACTCCAGCCTGGGCAACAAGAGCAAAACTCCATCTCAAAGAAAAAAAAAAAAAGGCCAGTGTTGGATGCTTACTGTGAAGTGCACCTTGACTGTCACACCAGCACAGATGGCCGGCCTCATTTCCTTGCATTCTTCTCTCCCTTGCCCAAGCCCTTGAGGAGAACTGAGAAGAGGAGGAAAAGAAAGAGAAAGGATGAACAGAACAGCCCATGACTCCAGTCCGGGCTTCTCTCGAGCAGTTTCTGAGATAATTCTTATGAAAGCGATTCATTAAAAGGGTTCTTTGGAGAACTGGACAGGGGAATGGGGAAGCGGGAAGTGGGAAGAGGAAGGGAAAGAAGTCCAGTGCCTGTGAGATAGAAGCTCACTGTGAGGAGAGGGTTCTTGTGAAAGGAATTCAGGAAGTGCTTGAAGGCAAGTCTTGCGTTGTTGATGGTGGTGTAACTTTAGCTCGATCCCACTGGGGAGCATTAGAATCAGTGTAGACGACATCTCAGAATTGCCTCCATTAGGAACAGGGGAGCTGGAGGACTCACACCTCAAAATCCAACAGTCAGGGGTTAACATCCATTCCAAGACTTCCTGCCTTCTGGGTGCCCCAAAGAGGCATGCACTAGCAGCTTGAGGGCAGTCCTCTGAAGACACTGGTGCTGATTGTTAAGAACACAGTCGGCTGGAGACCGGGAGCTGTGGCTCATGCCTGTAATCCCAGCACTTTGGGAGGCCAAGGTGGGCTGATCACAAGGTCAGGAGATGGAGACCACCCTGGCTAACATGGTGAAACCCATCTCTACTAAAAATACATACACACACAAAATTAGCCAGGCGTGGTGGTGTGCGCCTGCAGTCCCAGCTACTCAGATGACTGAGGCAGGAGAATTGCTTGAACCTGGGAGGTGGAGGTTGAAGTGAGCCGAGATAGTGCCACTGAACTCCAGCCTGGGTGACAGAGTGAGACTCCGCCTCAAAAAAAAATCATAAATGCATATTGAATTTTGTCTAATGCCTTCTCTGCATGAGTTGATACAATTATGCAGTTTTTCTTCTTAGATTGTTAATATGGTAGATTACATTAATTGATTTCTGAATATGGAACCAGCCTTTCAGGCCTGAGATAAGCCCTACTTAGTTGTAGTGTATTATTCTTTTATGCATTGCTAGGTTCCAATTGCTAATATTTTGTTGAGATTTTTATGTCTATGTTCATGAGAGATATTGGTCTGTAGTTTTCTTATATTACCTTTGTCTGCTTTCAGTATCAGAGCAAATGCTAGCCTAATACATGAGTTGGGGAGTGGTCCCTCTTTTTCTATTTTCTGGAAGAGATTGTATAAAATTGGTGTTACTTTGTCTTTAAATGTGTGGTAGAATTCTCTAGCTAAGCCATCTGGGCTGGTGATTTCTTTTTTGGAAGGTTTGAAACTATGAATTCAATTTCTTTCTTTCTTTTTTTGAGAAAGTGTCTCTATCTCCTAGGCTGGAGCTCAGTGGTGCAATGATGGCTCACTGCAGCCTTGACCTCCTGCAGTGGCTTTACAGCTGGTGAGTGTTCAGCTGAGGTCACTGCCCACCTCAGCCTCCCGAGTAGCTGGGACCACAGATGCACCCCACCACACCACGCTAATTTTTGTATTTTTTGTAGAGATGGAGTTTTGCCGGTGCCCAGGCTGGTCTCAAACTCCTGAGCTCAAGTGATCCTCCGGCCTCAGCTTCCCAAAGTGCTGGGATTACAGGCATGCGCCACCATGCCCAGCTAATTTTTTGTTTGTTTTTTGCGACGGAGTTTCGCTCTGTCACCAGGCTGGAGTGCCGTGGCTATCTTGGCTCACTACAACTTCCGCTTCCGAAGTTCAAGCAATTCTCCTGCCTCAGCCTCCCAAGTAGCTGGGACTACAGGCACGTGCTACCATGCCTGGCTAATTTTTGTATATTTAGTAGAGATGGGGTTTCACCATGTTGGCCAGGATGGTCTCCATCTCTTAATCTTGTGATCCATCTGCCTCGGCCTCCCAAAGCGCTGGGATTACAGGCGTGAGCCACCGTGCCCAGCCTCAATTTCTTTATATTTCTAGAATGATTCAGTTTATTTAATCTTGGGTAAATTTTGGTAATTAGTGGTTTTTGAGGCATTGTTACAAATTACTGAAATTTTTGCATATTCATAATGGTCTGGAAACAGATGCTCGATGCCACAAAGAAAAATGAGCACTGAGACAAAGGATCTTTTAGCAATGAAGTTTTTACTTCCTGCACTACAGGAAGGGTACTCTTGCTAGCCATCTTGCCACGAGAGTACGATGAACAAAGGAAAAGCAGACAAATTTATCCCTTACACATTTGGGGTCGTCCTTACTGCTGTGTCTGGTCTCCCTTGGCTGGAGCCAGACCTCATAATCTAAACTAAACCCTGATTGGCTAATAACTTACTTTTCTAAACAGGTAAAAGCAATGGTGAGCTAGGGCATGCCTGTGAGCACGTCCTGCACAGGTATCTTGGTTAAAGTACAAGGACATAGAATGTTCTACATGCTTGTAAGCATTGCATGTCTAACAGGATAGGGCTTAACAAAGAGTTATTAGCATACTTATGATTTATTCTTTAACAAGAAGGGAAACTTTAAAGAGGAAGTTTTTTACTTCCCACAATTATTATCCTTTTAATCTCTTCAGGGTCTGTAGTGAAATCCCCTCTTTTATTCTTAATTGTATTTTGTGGTGTCTGCTTTTTTCCTCTTCATCCGTTTTGCTAGAGGTTTATCAATTGTATTGATCATTTCAAGTAACCAGATTTTGGTTTCATTGATTTTCTCTACTGTTTTTCTGTTTTCAGCTTCATTGATATCTGCTCTTATCTTTGTTATTTTCCTTCTTCTGCTTGTTTGGGGTTTGTTTTGTGTTTCTTTTTTTAATTTTGTAAGATGTGAGCTTAGGCTATTGACTTAAGAGATCTTTCTTCTTTTTAACATAAGCGTTTATATTATAAGTTTCTCTCTAAGTTTATATTATAAGTTTCTCTAGGTGTGATGGCTCACGCCTGTAATCCCAGAACTTTGGGAGGCTGAGGTGGGTGGATCATTTGAGGTCAGAAGTTTGAGACCAGCCTGGCCAACATGGCGAAACCCCATCTCTACCAAAAATACAAAAATTAGCCAGGCATGGTGATGTGCGCCTGTAATCCCAGCTACCCAGGAGGCTGAGGCAGGAGAATTGCTGGAATCTGGGAGGTGGAGGCTGCAGTGAGCAAAGATCGTGTCACTGCACTCCAGCCTGGGTGACAGAGTGAGACTCTTTCTCAAAAAAAAACTGGGCAACAGGCCCCTGAGGCTCTGCCATTTTTTCCTATCTTTTTTCTCTCTGTTGCTCAGAGACACTCTTACGGAGCGTCTATTGACATATCTTCAAATTCACTGACTCCTTTATTATTCCATTCTGCTGTAGGTTCAACCATTGAGTTTTTTGTTTCAATTATTGTAACTTTCAATTTTAACATTTTTATTTTTTAATTTTAAAAAATTCTACTTATTTAATTTTTTTTAGATGGGGTCTTGCTATGTTGTCCAGGCTAGAGTGCAGTGGTGTGACCATGGCTCACTGCAGCCTTGACCTCCTGGCCTTGAGCAATCCTCTCACCTTAGCCTTCTCAATAGCTGGGACTACAGATGCATGCCACCACTCCCAGCTAATTTTTAATTTTTTTTCTTAGACAGAGAGGTTCTCACTATGTTGCCCAGGCAGGTCTTGAACTCATGGGCTCAAGTGACTCTCCTGCCTTGGGCTCCAAAAGTGCTGGGATTACAGGCATGAGCCACTGCACCTGGCCTGTTTTAACATTTTTATTTGGTTCTTCTTTATAGCTTCTATTTCTTTTTTCTTTTCTTTCTTTTTTTTTTTTTGAGATGGAGTCTTGCCCTGCCACACAGGCTGGCGTGCAGTGGCATGATCTTGGCTCACTGCAACCTCCGGCTCCCAGGTTCAAGCAATTCTCCTGCCTCAGCTCCTGAGTAGCTGAGATTACAGGTGTCCACCACCACACCCAGCTACTTTTTGCATTTTTGGTAGAGATGGGGTTTCACCACATTGACCAGGCTGGTCTCAAACTCCTGACTTCAGGTGATCAGCCCGCCTCGGCCTCTGAAAGTGCTGGGATTACTGGCATGAGCCACTGCACCTGGCCTATAGCCTCTATTTCTTCACCAAGGCTTTCTGTTTTAACATTTGTTTCAAGAGTGTTATCAATGGCTCACTCAGGCATTCTTATAATATCTGATTTAAAGCCTGTCAGAGAATTTCAACATCATTGTCATCTTGGGATTGCCCTTTACCATCAGGTCAAACTTTTAGTTGTTATTTATATGTCAAATGACTTTGGATTATATTCTGGACATTTTATTTTAGTTTTGAGATGGAGTCTTGCTCTGTCACTCAGGCTGGAGTGCAATGGCGTGATCTCAGCTCACTACAACCTCGGCCTCCCAAGTAGCTGGGATTACAGGTGCGCACCACCACGCCCAGCTAATTCTTGTATTTTTAGTAGAGACGTGGTTTCACCATGTTGGCCAGGCTGGTCTTGAACTCCTGACCTCAGGTGATCCACCCACCTCGGCCTCCCAAGTGCTGAGATTACAGGCATAAGCCACTGGGCCCAACCTATTCTGGACATTTTAAATGTTAAGTTATGAGATTCTAGGTGTTGTTTAAATCTGTAGAGAATGTTGATATTTTTGTTTAGCAGGCAATTGACCTGGTTAGGTCAAGGCTGTATGTTCCAACACACCTCTGTAGGTTGTGGTTCCAATGTCAATTCAGTTCTAAGGCCTTTTGATACGTTATGTTCTCTTCTGGTCTTTTAGACCTCTTTAGGTCCGTCATGGCTGTGTGCCACTCAGTGGTTAGTGTGGGAAGTAAGGGTAGTTTATTTATTAGTTTAGATCTCAAAGTCTTTAGGATGCTAATTAGGAAAAGATCCTTACGAAAAGGGCTCAGTAGTTAGCCCTGGAGCTCATCTACAACTGCACGGCGTAGCTTTCCCAAGCACGCATATCTTCATGGTCTCCCTGGTACCCTCTGGTTTCCTGCAGCTCCTCTTTTTGGGTCTACTGTGAGAAACCTGAAGGTCTAGATGGAGGAAGGGCACAGAAAAAAAAAACATTAACAACACAATGGTATTCGCAATTTATTAGACCTTAGGCCAAAACTCTAAGGAAGGTTCCTCTCCCTTAGAGTTTTGGCCTCTGCTGGCCCCAGTTATGCCACTGCTGCCATTGCTACCACGCGATTGACCATGGACATGAGCACAAGAAAAGAAAGGGGGGAAAAACCCACAGGAGATTTTTGTATATCCTGTGAGTGTTAGGAGTTTCCATTTCTAGGCCTCCAACCAGGCCTAGAGAGCATTTCCTGGAGCCCCTCTATCCATGCCACAGTGTTCATTTCTAGAATTTTGGCCGTGCTGAACTCAGGGTGGGGAACAGTAGAAGAAATAATGGTAAACTCACTGCCAATTCAGCGGTACTTCAAATTCTGGTGTTTTTCTACAACAAACATGTTACGATTCATTTTTCAGGGTATTCAAAAAGCTGATGCATATGTTCTACCCACCTTTTAGAGTTATATTCAGTGGGAGAGAAAGGGTGGAATGTGTTTGTCATTTTACCTGGAACTGAAAGCCCTCAGTAAATGTTTAAAAGCTCAAAATAATACATTTTCTATGATCAAAATGGAATGAAATATTAAATATGTTAAAATCAGTAACAAAAAAGTAGAAAAAATCTCAAATATTTTGAAATTAAACAATACACCTCTAAATCACCTATGGATCAAAAAAGAAATCACAAGATAAATTAGAAAATATTTTTAACTGAATGAAAATGAGGGCTGGGCACGGTGGCTCCCGCCTATAATCCCAGCACTTTGGGAGGCTGAGGTGGGCAGATCATGAGGTCAGGAGATCGAGACCATCCCAGCCCACATGGTGGAACCCAAACAGTGCTTAGACGAAATTTTACAACATTCAATGCCTATACTAGAAAAGAAAAAGGGCCAAAAATAAAAGAATCTAAGCTTTTACCTTAAGAGACCAGAAAAAGATGTTTATATCTAAAATATGAAAATGAAAAAATAAGAGCAGAAATCCATGAAATAAAAAACAAAAATAAGGAAAATTAATGATACCAGAAATGGTTTTTGAAAAGATCAATAAAATTGATAAAAGTTAGACTGATTGAAAGAAAGCATGAAGACACAAATTGTCAGTGCTGGCCAGGCACAGTGGCTCATGCCTGTAATCTCAGCACTTTGGGAGGCTGAGGTGGGCAGATCACTTAAAGTCAGGAGTTTGAGACCAGCCTGGCCAATGTGTGAAATCCCATTTCTACTAAAAATACAAAAATTAGCTGGGCATGGTGGTGCACCCTTATAATCCTAGCTACTTGGAAGGCTGAGGCATAAGAATTGCTTGAACCTGGAGGCAGAGGCTGCAGTGAACTGAGATCGTGCCACTGCACTCCAGCCTGGGCAACAGAGTGAGACTCTGTCTCAAAAACAAACAAACAACAAAACCCCAAATTGCCAATGTCAATAATTAAAGAGGCCAGGCTCACACCTATAATCCCAGCATTTTGGGAGGCAGAGGCGGGCAGATCACCTGAGGTCAGGAGTTTGAGACCAGCCTGGTGAAACTCTGTCTCTACTGAAAAATAAAAAATTGGCCTGGTGTGGTGGCACGTGCCTGTAGTCCCAGCTACTTGGGAGCCTGAGGCAGGAGAATCGCTTGAACCCGGGAGACAAAGATTGCAGTGAGCTGAGATTGCACCACTGCACTCCCGCCTGGGAGACTGAGTGTGACTCTGCCTAAAAAAAAAAAAAAAAAAAAAATTAAAGAATATAAATACAGATCCTACATACATCAAGAGGATAAAATGAACAACTTTTACCAATAAATTTGCCCATAAATAGAATAAAATGGACGAATTACTTGAAAGATAAACATTACCAAAACTAAAAAAGCAACAGGAAATCTGAACAGACCTATCAGAATTCAAATAAATTCACAATTTAAAATCTTTCAACAAAGAAAATATCCAGTTTCAGATGGCTTCTCTGATGAATTCTATCAAATGTATAGGTAAAAATAATTAAATGGAGAAAAGTATTTTCAATAAGTGGTGCTTGAACATGTATATATATGAAAAAATTGAATTCACAATGATCATAGACACACATAAAAGCTGAAACTATAAAAATAATAAAAGACAACACAGGCTGGGCATGATGACTCACACCTGTAATCCCAGTACCTTGGGAGGCTGAGGTGGGAGAATTGCTTGAGGCCAGGAGTTTGAGAGCAGGCTGGGCAACAATAGTGATATCTGGTTGCTATAAAATAGAATATTTAACTGGTGTGGTAGTGCATGTCTGTAGTCCTAGCTACTTTAGGAGGCTGAGGTGGGAGGATCACTTGACCCCAGGAGTTCAAGTCTGCAGTGAGCCTGATTGTGCCACTGCACTCTCACCTGGGTGACAGAGCAAGACCTTGTTATGTGGAAAAAAAAATTTTTTTTAATGGACAAGAGGTTGGAATGGAAACTTTACAAAAGAAGATACCCAAATGACCAATGAATCTATGAAAAGATGTTCAGTATCATTAGTGATCAGGGAAATGCATATTAAAACCAAAATGAGACACCATTACAGAACTATTAGAATAGATAAAATTTAAAAGTCTGAAAATATCAACTATGGGCACGAATGTGTAATAACTGGAAATCTCATACATTGTTTTTAGAAAGGTATAATAGAAATATATTGGAAAATAGTTTGGGAGTTTCTTATTAAGCTTAATACATATTTACCATATAATCCAGTAATTCCCTATTGAGAGAAATGAACAAACATGGCTACATAAAGACTTGTACCAAATGTTCATAGCAGCAAACGTTGATAATGGCCAGAATCTGGAAACAACACAAATGTCTATCAACAGGTGTGTGGATAAACAAATTGTGATACATTCATGCAATGGAATATTACTCAGCAATAAAAAGAGTGGACTGCAATATTTGCAACAACATGGATGAATCTGAAAAACATGATGAGTGAAAGAGTCAGGCCCCACAAATATACATAGTGTATTATTACATTTATTTGAAACTCTAAAAAAGGAAAACCTAATTTACAATGACAGAATGCAGATCTTTGGTTATCTCGGGACAGGGATCAGGGTGATTGACTGAGAAGTGGCGCAATGGAAATTTTAGAGTGGTGGAAATGTTTTTGATCTTGATTATGATGGGGAATTACTGGATTATATGGTAAATATGTGGAGGTTGCAGTGAGCCGAGATTGCGCCATTGCGCTCCACCCTGGGGGACAGATAAATCTGTGCGCTGATTCTCTTGGATTTTTAAAGTAGACAATCATATCATTTGCCCATAATGACAGTTTTCTTTCCCTTTTAACCTTCACATGTTTCAGTCACTTGTCTTTCTGTGTGGTTTGGTAGAATCTCTTGGAGAGCTGGTGGGACAAGGGTGCTTTCTCTTGTTTCTAGCTTAAAAAAAAATCCTGACCAGTAAAGGTTCTAGGAGAGGGTAAGAATTCACGGAAAAATGGCTTCTTCTCGTGGTTCCAGTCGGGAGAGAAGGAGGAAGCAGGGAGCGGGGTGGCTACAGGGGGACCCACCGCGGCTGCTGCCACGGCCGCCACGGCTGCCACCGCCGCCTCTGCTCGTCGTGTGGGAAAGGACTGTGAGTCCCAGGTGCGATCTGGTGGCGGCGCCGCTGGGGGAGGGTCGGCGGTGGGAAGGCGATGGCTGATTTAGATAAACTCCACATCGACAGCATCATCCCACGGCTGCTGGAAGTGAGAGGGTTCAAGCCTGGGAAGAATGTCCAGCTTCAGGACAATGAAATCAGAGGACTGTGCTTAAAGTCTCGTGAAATCTTTCTCAGTCAGCCTATCCTACTAGAACTTGAAGCACCACTCAAAATACGTGGTAACATCCATGGGCGATGCTATGATTTGCTGCGACTTTTTGAGTAAGGTGGTTTCCCACCAGAAAGCAACTGCCTGTATCTTGGGGACTATGTGGACAGGGGAAATGAGTCACTGGAGAAGATCTGCTGCAAAATCAAATATCCTGAGAATTTTTTTCTTCTCAGAGGGAACCATGAATGTGCCAGCATCAACAGAATTTATGGATTGTATGATGAATATAAAAGAAGATACAACATTAAACTGTGGAAAACTTTCACAGACTATTTTAACTGTTTACTGGTAGTAGCCATCGTGGATGAGAAGATATTCTGCTGTTATGGAGATTTATCACTAGATCTTCAATCTATGGAGCAGATTCGGAGATATTATGTGACCGACTGATGTACTACATCAAGGTCTTCTTTGTGATATTTTGTGGCCTGACCCCGATAAAGATGTCTTAGGCTGGGGTAAAAATGACAGAGGAGTGTCCTTCACATTTGGTGCAGAAGTGTTTGGAAAATTTCTCTGTAAGCATAATTTGGATCTTACATGTAGAGCCCATCAGGTGGTTGAAGATGGATATGAATCTTTTGCGAAGAGGCAGTTGGCCACTCTGTTTTCTGCACCCAGTGATTGTGGAGAGTTTGACAATGCAGGTGCCGTGAAGAGTGTGGACGAAACACTAATGTGATCTTTTCAGATTTTAAAGCCTGCAGAGAAAAAGCCAAATGCCGTGAGACCTGTAACATCTCCAAGGGGTATGATCACAAAGCAAGCAAAGAAATAGATGTCATTTTGACACTGCCTAATTGGGACTTTATAACATAGAGTACATGACCTTCATTTTTAAGGCTGTAATGTGTACTGGTCAGCTTGCTCAGATAGATCTGTGTTTGTGGGCACCATTCCTTCCATTTTTGATTTAGTGGATGGCATTGGCTGGTTAGAACAGCAAATGAAAGACTCCTCACTCTAAAAAGAAAAGTGTCTTGTGTTTTAATTCTCTTTTCCTTTTGCAAACAATTTTAATGATGGTGTTAAAGCTGTACACCCCAGGACAGTTTATCCTGTCTAAGGGGTAAGTATACAATTGATCTTTTTTCAGTTCAGTGTAACCCATAATCACGTAAATGCTCGTTTTCTTTAGGACATAAAGAGAGCCTGAGGGTGCTCTTTATCTGTACATGTTCTTGTCGTAAAATGCATACTGTTGATACAAACCACTGTGAACATTCTTTATTTGAGAATTTTGTTTCAAAGGGATTGTTTTTTCCTCTCATTGTCTTGTTATGTACAAACTAGTTTTTATAGCTAACAACATTAGGAGTAACTTTCAACCTTACCAGCGTCATCAGTATGATGTATATTTAATTAAATCACACTTTTCCCTTACTGTATACTTAAGACAATGATTAAAGCCATTCTTTCCTTCCTTCCTTCATTCCTTTTTTTTCTTTTTCTTTCTTTCTTTCTTTTTCTTTCTTTCTTTCTAAAAAAAGAATTCACAGAAAATGTGGTGGAAGAAGGAAACGATCATTGTCAACTGTGAAAGGGGTCTCAGGGACAGACGCATTTCAGAGAGAAAAGGAGATCGCTTGCCAAGACCTGGCAAAGGAATCAGACTTTAGGAGGACAGGCTTGCCATACTAAAAGCACAGCAGGTATTGAAAGGGAAATTCTGCAAGATTACCATTGTGAACAAGTTTTATCAGCCTGTTCATGATGGCAAAACCCAGTGCTTTTCTCACATGATTTTCATATTCACAAAAGGTCATGACATATCCAGGCGTCAGCATTCAAATGTCAGAGATAGGGTTGTTTTTCCTAGGGAGTCAGCAATTTATAGAAAATGCTCAATGTTTATTTTGGGGACTAGAAGGAGAACTATTTTTTTGTGTGTGTGAAACCCACAAGCAATTTATCGGTGAAATTCTGTGTGTTCCATCTTCACAATATATCCAAAATCACAACGCTTCTCACCACCTCATTTCTCACCCGGATATTACAGCAGCTCCTTAACTAGACTCTCTGTTTCCAGCTTGTTCTTCTTCATCAAATTCACAGCACAAATGCCACACTGTTACAGTTAACATATAAGTCAGGTTATGCCATTCCTCTGCTCCAACACCTTCAAAGTCTGCATCTCTGACTCAGGGTAAAAGCAAATCCTTGATAACAGCCAACAAGGCCCACATTTCCCCTGTCGCTCATCTACTCTTCTCCTCCCTGACTCACTTCTCTATAAAATCTCTGGCGACTCTGTCAAATGGATGATCCACATACACACCAGACCTTCAACCACCTCAGGGACTTTGCCCTTGCCCTGCCCTCTCCCTGGAGCACTCTTCCTGCCAGAACTCCTTCGTGACTTCCTTCCTTACCTCCTTCAAACTTTGCTCAGATATCACCTTCCCAGTGAGGCCTTTCTTGACATTTTGGTATGGTTTGGATCTGTGTCCCCACCCAAATCTCATGTTGAATTGTAATCCTCAATGTTGGAGGTGGGGCCTGGTAGGAGGTGACTGGATTATGGGGTAGATTTCTCATGAATTGCTTAGCACCATCTCCTTGGTGCTGTTCTCATGATAGTGAGGGAGTTCTTGTGAGATCTCGTCATTTAAAATCTGACACCCTCTCTTTCTCTTGCTCCTGCTCTTAACACGTGAGGTGCTCGCTCCTCCTTCACCTTTCACCATGATTGTAAATTTCCTGAGGCCTCCCCAGAAGTTGAGCAGAGGTCGGCACCATGCTTCCTGAACATCCTGCAGAACTCTGAGGCAGTGAAACCTCTTTCCTTGCTAAACTACCAAGTCTCAGGCACTTATTTGGAGCACTGTGAGAATGGACTAATACATGCCGTATACTTGAGGGACATTAAAAATCGACCCTATCTCATATCCCTGCTCTTTTTCCCCAAAGCACTATTGCCATGTTTAGTGCTTTAGGGAAAAAGCAGGGATATGATATATATTGCCACAATATATATATATATATTAGGAGATGGAGTCTCGCTTTGTCAGCAGGCTAGAGTGCAGTGGGGTGATCTCGGCTCACTGCAACCTCTGCCACCCGAGTTCAAGCGATTCTCGTGCCTCAGCCTCCTGAGTAACTGGGACTACAGGCGCGTGCCACCACACCCAGCTAATTTTTGCATTTTTGGTAGAGACGGGGTTTCACCATGTTAGATGGTCTCGATCTCTTGACCTTGTGATCTGCCCTCCTCAGCCTCCCAAACTGCTGGGATTACAGATGTGAGCCATCATGCCTGGCCTGTGACTTATATATATTTTATTCATTTATTTTGTTTATTGATCACCCACTGGAAGGTAAGCTCTATGAAGGCAGGCCTTTTTTGTCTGTTCAATTTGAGCTCCTGAACTCTGCCTCTTGGGAAGGAGAGTGCTTAGCATGCCATACACGCCCAATAAGTATTCGAATAGATGAATAAATGCATATAAGAGTGAATGGATATAGCTTTATTGCAGCACTATTTACAATAGCAAAGACTTGAAACCAACCCAATGCCCATCAATGATAGATTGGATAAAGAAATTGTGGTACATATACACCATGGAATACTATGCAGCCATAAAAAAGAATGAGTTCACATCCTTTGCAGGGACATGGATGAAGCTGGAAACCATCATCCTCAGTAAACTAACACAGAAACAGAAAACCAAACACTGCATGTTCTCACTCATAAGTGGGAATTGAACAATGAGAACACACGAACTCATGCAGGGGAACACCACACACCAGAGCCTGTCGGAGCGTAAGGGGAAAGGGGAGGGAGAGTATTAGGACAAATTCCTAATGCATGCAGGGCTTAAGACCTAGATGATGGGTTGATAGGTGCAGCAAACCACCATGGCACATGTGTACCTATGTAACAAACCTGTACATTCAGCACATTGTATACCAGAACTTAGTGGAGAAAAAAAAAAAAAA